>VZRR01000971.1:399011-431057 GCA_013398015.1 Oreocharis arfaki
GGGGCCGGCGGGAAGGGGCGTGGTCTCTGTGAGGGGAGGGAATGGGGGATGGAAGGAGGAAAAGAGGGGCCTGGGCGGGCCTGCAGTGCTGAGGGGCAGCAGGTCGGCCTGCCTAGTTTGTCTGCAGCAGCTTGGTGCATCAGGAGAGCTGCTGGAACCGCAGGGAGGACAGAAGGAGGCAGCAACAGTCATAAAATCACAGAATGGCTTGGGGTGGGAGGGACCTTAAAGACCATTTAGTTCCAGCCCCCTTGCCATGGTCAGGGACACCTTCCAAAATCCTAGGTTGCTCCAAGCCCTGTCCAGCCTGGCCTTGGACATTTCCAGGAATGAGGCATCCACAGCTTCTGTGTGTCAGTGCCTCACAACTCTCAAAGTAGATAATTTCTTCTCGATACGTAATCTAAACCTACTCTCTTTCAGTGTGAAGCCATTCCCCCTTGTCCTGTCACTACAGTTCCCAATAAAGAGCCCCTCTCAAGCTTCCTTGTAGTTCCCTCTCAGACACTGCAAGGCTACTCACCAAGTCCTTCATGACCTAGGGAATGTGAGTGATAGATACACAAAAACATCTCCTTGTGTTCTTCAGGGGATTCATTTGGGATCAGCAATATTACCAAGTGAAAGGCCAGCCCCAAGCTGCTCTCCCGACCATAGTGTTTGCTCCTGGAAAGCTCAGACTTGCTTCACCTGCTCCCATAATGCTGGAGGATGCTAATGCTGAATTTTCTTCACCGTCCTCTCCTCTTTTCCATGTGGCCACATTTTTGATTTGGAAACTGCTGTTCTTCTGCCGTTCTGCCTGTATTGTTTCCTGTACACACACCTTTAATTACTGAACCCCCAACATTCAGCAAATTTTTGACTGCAGGTAATCTTAGGGCAAATAAGGCCTTAGTTAAATCCAGTCAACCCTAATGAAGTTATAGGAATTTTAGCAATGCAATTGAGGGCAGAACTTGATGCAAAACTAATTATGAAGCCATAGGCAACCTTCCAGGCAAGACTGCAACCAGCTCCTCATTGTTTTAACCCTAAAGGAAAGGTTGAACAGCCTATGAGACCATAACACACCGTTTGAGAGTTGTGCATGTCCAACAGCACTTGCTTTTGAAGCTTTTTATTGTCATGGTCAGGGGCACCTTCCAAAATCCCAGGTTGCTCCAAGCCCCATCCAGCCTGGCCTTGGACATTTCCAGAAATGGGGCATCCACAGCTTCTCTGTGCCAGTGCCTCACAACCCTCAAAGTAGATAATTTCTTCCCAATATCTAATCTAAACTTACTGTCTTATCTGGACATTTTTTGCATTGGCTCATCAAAGCCAGTGCAGCATCTATCTCAGAGCAAAAGATATCCTGGTTAGTAACTCTCTAACAGATTTTCCTATGGGCAGTTTTGGGTTCACTTCTGTTCTCACATCATTAAGACCAACTGAAGCAAATTCAGGCACAGGGTACCAAATCACCTTTACTCTGAAGCTGACAGGAAAATCAGTATCTCAGTTGCAGAAGAAAGCATTTTTTGTGTATATTTTTCCAACTCCTGTCCTTGAAAACAACTTCTTGCATGAGCCAGTGCCAGCCTTGACTTATCTTTACAAACCTTTAGGAGGAATTCCCCTATGCTGGGAAGAGACATGGACAGAGTGACACACTGGATATTACACAAATGTTCCCAAATAGAATAACTCCAGTATAGGAATGTGCTCAGTCACAATATTTTACAAAAAGAAGGTTGCATCAGCTAGTTCTTTACCTTTTTGCTTCTTTCTTTCCATTAGAAAAGGAAGTGAAATTTGCCATTTAGATGGACAGGAGCTATAAAACACATGCCACTCCAGATATTGCTCTTTTTTCCTACTGCTCTTTTTTATCCCAAAGCAAGGTAATGTCTCCAATGCACATTTAACCTGGGTTCTTGCCCAAGTTCAAGCCCACACTTCCAATGGTGCAGAAACTTTCTGATCCTCTTTGCTCATTTACCTGGCAAAACTGCTTTTTTACAGACCAGGTTCCGTCTTGTTTCACAGTTGAATATTCCCCTTTTATTTTTTTTTTACTAAGGACCTGTGTTCTTCCAACAGTTCCACCTTGAAAACCAGGCGAGTTTTCCTGGTCTTTACCTGGGACCTCTCAGCACCACATTCCAGCATGCATTTGGAAGTCCCCAGGAGCCCAGCTGTGCAGGGGAGGGCTGCAAAGCTCTTTTCAGCAGACCTAGGCTTTGTCACTAAGGAGTTCTTAAAAATACATGTACTAGGGTTGCTAAGATATTATATTGTCATTTAAAAACTTGATCTAAGCGTACTTTTCTACAAAGCTTTGATGCCTGTTATGTTTTTCTCTGCAAGAAATCCACTTGAAATTTGCTGTAGACTCTCTGTCAGGCATCTCAAAGTATAAACACAGCACAAGGCAAATACACAAAATTACTAATACAAAGCAATTTACAAAGTAAGTTTTATACATAATTATAATATATATTACATATTATATTACAGCGAGACAGTATTCACAAACATTTCCTGTATAAGTCTACTTACAGAATAGTTCCTTACAAAACAGCGTTCTAAGTATTTATGCTGACAAATCTGATACAATTTGATAATTATACTGAACATAATTTGTTGTGATAATATATGTTTTCAGCATCTAAGAGCAGTATAAAAAATGAGCAGTTACCAGTTCAGGCAGAGCAGGTTTTTATCCACCTTACAATCACTTTGCATTGATCTTACAGATTAGAGAGAGCAATATCCATTAAGCAACAGTATTTCTTGTTCAGAAATTATACAACTCGATTTTATCTCGAAACAAAACACTTACCACCACCACCTGAGCTTGAGACAATTCACTCTGAGCATTTGCCATAAATTGTAACAGAATCCATTACAAGGCAGAACACAGAACCTGGGCAGAGGAGAAACTAAGCTCTATTAAGTTTCAATTGCTTGTGACAACATTGATTCACTCTTTGCAGTTCTGCAGTTTACTATTGAACTTGATTTGAGCATGTGAGTAGCTGCAGCTCACATGTAGTCAGTACCCACTTGTGTGTTTAAGGCAGCATTTCTGCAGCTCTTTCAACCAGCATTGCCGGCCAAAGTGGACTGAGGCATCCATGACCCCTTCTCCAAGTGCAGGGCTACGGGTGGGGAGGCATCGATGTGCTTCCAGATGTGAAATGAGCTCCTCTGCTACATGAATGCTTTTTATTTCCTCTTACTTTCTTCATTCTGCAATTTAGAAAAGTTACTTTCAGGATTTATACCTTTTCTATAATGAAAATGTTTTGTGTAGGATAGATCTGCATATTCATGCCACAATAACAGCCTCACAAAATTAAAATCATTCTAAAATGGGAGGCAAGGTGCATATTTGTCAAGCAGTAAATACTGAAAATTTTCTGTGGTAAGAAATCATTCAGTTGAAATGTTTTTAAAGCTGACTTTCCCCCTCAAGACTTTCCTCCTCAAGACAGCTTGATCCCAGCCACACACAGTGCATTTCCAAAGTTCACTGACAACTCTGGCTCCCACTAATGCACAACAAATCTTATGGAGCTGGAGTAGAAAGGAACATCTGCTGAGTACAGGCAGTTCCTGAGCTCATGGCTGTTTCTGCAGGCTGCCATCCCATTCCAAAGGCCAGGACATGCAGACGGAGCAGCCTGGCAGCTGACTATCTGGAGTGGCTCTGTGAGCACTGCTCCAGCCTCCAACAGAGGGAGAGGGATCTGAGCAGCAATACACCACGTTTGCTGAGGCTGATGAAGCCTCATAAAAAAATCTTCATTCAGAGTGGAGTGTACCTACACCCTATTCTTGGTGTTTCCCCGCAGTGTGAATTGGAAATTTCCCCAAGAAGGTTATCAAAATAAAAATCCCTATAGGGCAGAGCAGTGCTGTACAGCTTTGTCATACTCCATCTCCACTTCCAACAGTGCCCAGGAGACACCAGCAACTCTCCAGGAACATCAGCAAGGAAAGCCTCCCAATTTCTCAGATATTTCCTGTAAGAAAGATGGCCTGGCAGCCTCTCTCCCGTTCCTGAGATGCAAACATGAGATACTTCTGGTGGCCAGCATGAAAAATGGAAATTTCACCTTCCAGCCTCATGTTTCAGAACAGAGAAATGGGTATTACCTTCCTCACCACCCGAGCACTGGTCAGA
This sequence comes from Oreocharis arfaki, assembly GCA_013398015.1. Lineage (NCBI taxonomy): Eukaryota > Metazoa > Chordata > Aves > Passeriformes > Paramythiidae > Oreocharis > Oreocharis arfaki. The sequence continues at coordinate 403,186 of VZRR01000971.1, forward strand.
TCAGAGCCAGCTGAGGTGCTTAGGGACACAGCCATGCCTCTCTAGACAGCTGCAGGCAGCCCTCAAAAGCAAATGACACTAAAATATATATTAAAGCTTTGTCAAAAAGATATTTGAAAGATCTCTCCTTGCACCATCAGTGCCTTTGCATTACAAAAGTACCAGATATTAAAGTTGCTCATAGTGCTTGTAAGAGGAAATAACTGTCTGGTATGTTCTGGCACACAAAAGCATTTTTAATTAAATTATAATACCGATAAATCCTACCTATGCAAGCCTTGATTTTCAACCTTTTTTCACCATCCACAGCCATTTTCACAAATGTAAAAATGAAGGCTAAAGAACAACCTAAAGATTAATTTTTCTTCATGCCATTTTGAATGCCTCATCTCTCTTTGCCCTCCACACAGTCACCCTCCACGGAAATGGCAATTACTGGGGTAGCAGAGAATCACAGACAGCTTGGACAGCCTGCCCATCTCTACCAGGCAAGCTCACAGCAGAACAGGGAAGAAATCAGCAGAAACATCATTGCTACTCTCAGAGAAACATTTCCAATGTAAATGGAGCATCTCACTGGAGAGACATAGTTAAAATATTAAAATATGTAGGAAGGGGGAGTTATTTTGGCCACTGAGCATGAAAATTCATCATGTGGAAGAAAAGAAATGACAGAAAACATTTAGGTTACAATTGATCCAAATCTTAGGAGCTTGGGAAGACAAATGAAATGTGAAGGGAGTAGAAGGAAAGATGGGGAAATCAGAGAAGATGACTGCAGGGAGTACAGTCTGTAACTAGCATTCAGGCAGAAAGGAGGCCATCCAGAGCAGGCAGAGATTTAAATGCCTCAAGGGTTCAGAGTGGTTCTAAAATTTAACCCAACAACTACAAAGAGAGAATCTGACCTAAATACGCCACTTACATCCTTACATTGTCCAGTGCAGCAATAACCTCTGTAGTTTGAGGCCATGAAGGACTGATATAAAAGCAACATTGACATTTTAATGCTATTTTTAAAACTCATACACGCTAAGATTGCTGATTGACTTATTCTTTTCAAGACATACCAGTGGATTTTACATTCTGTATCATTTATGCCAGCTGTGCATAAAAGGGTGAAGGGGGGATCAGACAGAGGTCCATTGCCCAGGGTGTAGCTTCTTATGGTAGACACACAAAATGTTCTACCCACTTTGTCTTGCAGGGTATGATTGCAACATGTCCATTTGTAGCAAGGACTCCCTCATCTTCAGTTGACTGAATTGTTTTGGAAGTCTTCCTTGGGAACATAAGCACTGACAAATAACAACCTTTACGAGCTGCAGTCTGCCAGTCCCAACCCCAAGTCTTCCCTTACCTCCAAGGATTCAACTCAAAAAATAAATAGCAGTGGAACTTGTCATTTCCTCCCAAGTAATTTTGGAGTTTATCATTTTTTTTTTCCTCCAGCGAAAATCGGCAAAGCAGAATTTCAGATTTAGAGGAAGAGCTATTTTCAAAATAGATTTCTTCATGATATAATATCTTGTAATAAAATATCACTATCAAAAGATCAGAGAGTGTTTTTCCTTAGCTGAGGTAGAGAGCCATTTGGGAGCCAGGGTAGCCTGCAGGTTGTGCCTGAACTTCGTGCAGGACTCAGTCAAGATATTTCTTTGGTAATTCAGGTATTCTTCCACAATAACTTTCGTTTTTAATACAGGAATTTTCCTGTAAAGCCTTTCCTTGCTTGCTCTCTTTGAGATTCAAATTTATAAAGAAGATGTATTCAGTATTTTTGTTGTATTATTTCTCTACATTGCTTTTATCTTGATTTCCTATACACATTTTGAGGCAATCCAGAGAGGGGTAGGAATTTGAAGTCTGAGTTATAGATTATCAGCAAGTCCAAAGTCTCAGTTGTCTGGGGTTTTTTAATGTCAGATTTGTAACTTCATTGTAAACATAGTAACGTTTCTAAAGTTTGGCTTGTTTTACAGCTTTTACAGTCCTGGGGAAAGAATAGCCAGATGTAATTCTTTCTCATTGTTAGGCAAAAAGTGAAGTAGTGCAAGTCAGGAAGTGCTTCCAACAAATGTCAGAGGAAAAAAGCAAAATACAATACTTTCTTTCCACTCTCTACATTTCCAAAATGCACTACAAAATTGTGTTTGGTATCAATCCCATCAATCTCTCTTTTATTTTTTTAATGTCTGTACAGCAGAATGTACCAGCATTGAGCTTTGAAGTGCCAGCATGGGGATACTTAATGATTCATGAAATAATTGTGTTTGCATTCACCATATACAAGTTCCAATAGCCAAAAGAAATGCTGGGTTAATCAATGTCTTCTGCAAGTTCTCACTGTTCTTCTATCTTGGGCAACAACTGGAACACCACTTTTTGCACAGAATTACTAATCACCACAGATAACTACTTCCACCACTGTAGACTGTGTATTCTCCAGGCTAAACAATTTGTCATTGCATGCTAATGCTTTTTGTTCCCTGCTGGCAAATGTTTCTAACTCCTTTCATATGACTGCAAGGCAGCTTTCAGAATATGACAGGAATTTTGAAACACTAATAATAATTCTCAATTTGAGTAAAATCACCTTACTTGTGACTCATAAAACTGGTGTTACAGGTCTTTCTTATCACCAAGAGGAAACAGGAGTTCAACGCTGCCAGGAACGCAGCAAGATAAATAACATCACTTCCATCTTCCTTTCTTTCCCACAGGTGGGGATGAACAGGGAACAAGTGCCAGCAGAGGAAACTGTTTCAGCCAGCACAGTTCAGCCAGGATGCAGAAGTGGCCTGTGCCAGATGGAGGGATTATAAATACAATTCCCCCTGGAGCAATAGGGAGAGCAGTGACTCTTGATGAAGCAATGGAGCCTTGCAGCACTGCACTCCTTTGCTCACTGCACATGGCATAATCCATATGCTGGTTTGATACCTGGGAATTTCTTCCCACAGTGAAGAAAGCAGTGCACCTTTTTTTCCTTATAATTATCAGTAAGGATAGAAAATGGGGAATTCTAGAAATCCCTGTATGTCTTAATAAGTTATCATTTGTCACTACAATATCAAAACAAGATATGAACTTCTGTTGTGAATTATTTTTCCTATCACAAAAAGAAAGGTATTAAAGGCTGGATTTTGCTTGCCTTTTGCAAACACTCATGCTGATCTCTGGAGCACTGCTCATGTGAAAGTTGTAAGATCCGACCAAAGTTGGGTGTGACACAACCTCTCCATGTCCTGACAGAAGAGCTGCCTCTGACCTCCCCTAACATCATAAAAGCAGTGAAAGCAGCTGTGTGCTCTCATTCTCCAAAATGTGAGCTGCTAAATGGGCTTTCTGCAGCAGTTGATAGTTCTTATATCAAAGCAATCTGTCTTTAGGGTTCACTCCCAATTACAGATCACAATGAATGTAAAATAAATTATTGATCGCTATCAGGAAATACATTAACAAATCCACCTCTGTTCCAAGTGGAGCAAATTTTGTGACCATCAGTGGTGTGGAATGACTCCATTCATCAGCTGAGCTCACCCACCACTAAAGCATCTTAGTAAACCTTCTGAGCCACACCAAAATATGGACAGGAGAACAACACAGGACTACCCAGTGGCCGTTTCCCAAAACAGTGCTTCAAAAAAAAGTTTCACACTGCCACAGGATAAAATGTAGTGCCTCATCATGACATTGCTGAAGTCAAGGAAATCTGCCCTGAGGCAGGTTTAGGCACCTCTAGTAAGGCCAACCAGCACTGCAGCAACAACACTGGTTTATTTCTACAGAGATAAACAAATTGTTGTGAAATGTGCTTGCACTGCTGAGATACTGCAGTGTGCACAGCATCAGCAGAACCCAGTGACAACAGCTATCTCATTACAGGGTATTTTACTGCGGGAACTGCACAAGTATAAATCCCAAGTTTTGAGCCATGACTGCAGTGTAAGTCTATGCCTTTATTTCTCTGTGCAGCACAAGGATAATGACTGCAGAGAGAAAACCAAAATGTTCAGTCCAATACTTTATCTGCAGGGGAGCATTTCAGCTACTGCATCCTGAATATGTAACACCGAGATCTGTTACAGCAGGGAGGGCAGAGGCAACTGATCCTGAGTAAATGGCATAAGGAAGGTAAAATTTACAAACAAAAATGCAACACAACACGTATTAGAAAAGAAACAGGCTGAGCTCCTTGAAAGGTTCACAGCCCAGCTCCTGAACAGACTATGCAAGGTCTGCCCAGGAATGTCCATGCTGACCACAGAGATTTACTCTCTTCAGGAGCTTTCCAAGGTGGGCTTCATTTAGAGAGGGATATTTGACCATAAACAATAACAATCAGAGTGTAGTATTCACTAGTTCTAGTCCATCTTCTTTACAGCATGATGCCATGTAGAAGTTTCATGAATCTCGATATAGATGTTCTGTATCCCTCAATAGGTCATCCTAAATTTTGTATATGACAAAGAGAGGGCACAGCAAAGAGTATCAATACTGACAGAAACCTGGATCACCATCAGCTCTCCTGGCCGTGCTCCAACACTGATAAAACCCTGCTAGTTGTTGCAGCGGCAGTGGGGACATACTATTTTAATATTAAAACTTGATTCTCTATGTTTTGGCAGAAGTTCTCAGCAGTGTGTAATCTCCCCTTCAAGAAGACCAAATGAATTAGCATAAGGTGGGGGTTGTAAATAACAGGTCATCAGTATCGGCAGGGAAATTATAGGTGTTTGGCAGCAAGATAAATACTGGAGGTGAACCCAGCCAGCTGCTTTCGAAACTCCTTATTTACTGCTGGCCCCAGCTGCAGGCTCTGATGGCTGTAAACATTGCACTTGAAGAATGGGTTGGAGATTCCACAGAACATCTGTCCATAGGGTATGGAGGCAAACCCTTACACCAATCAGGGAAATGCAGTATCGAAAGCAATACTATACGGGGCGTCTGTGTCAGTGAAACTGTGCTTCATTTGGCTCAACACATCATTGAAAATTATATCCATGAAACTACACAGAAAGGGTTTTCAGAATATCCTTGAAAGGCTCCTGGAAATAGTTGTGAATGTCTGACGAGCAAGCACAGTGAGTACTCGTCTTTGTGCCAGTAAAACCAGAGGCACTGGAGCGAGCCCTGAGTGTCTTTTCTCCAGGGTTTTGTTGTCTGGGCTCTGTGACAGTGTTTTTTTATGTGATGACTGGAGCCTGCACAGCTTGGAATTTGTGGAGCTTTATGAGGCAGATACTCCATTTTCTTTCAAATGCCCCAGATATCTGCTCTCTAGCAATCCCTTCAGTGCCAGGGAGAGATCCTCAGGGAAACTCTAATCCAGGTGGTCAGGCAGAGAGGGGAAAAGGAAACTGGTTCTTCATTTCCCTTCAGAAGCAGAGGTTGCAACATGCACAGTCCATGAGCTATGCCTTGCAGGCTGTCCTGTCTAGCCCACGATTAAGGATGCAGTTAATGGTCCTTTGCCATTCTGCAGCTGAGCAGGATCACTTGATGTCCCAGGTGCCTTCCTGAGGACGCTGAACACTCAGTCGTGTCTGGGTGTATCGTATCACACCCGTTTAACACTCTGTCTCCCTTTCTTAGCACACTTGCCACTATCTGGCAGAAGGGCTCTTGCTGTTTCTTTCCACTCACATGTCCTAGGCACACCAGCACCAGGCGATTTTCCTTGCATGGGCAGATGTGAACCCAGGGAGAAACAGCCATTGCAGAGCAGTTTCCATCCTGCTGGGATGCCCAGAGCCACGCCGGGCCATGCAGGGATGCCCAATAACTTTGGTGGTTGGGTTTGGTTTTGCTTTTTTTTTTTTTAATTCAGGGAGGAATTTGGAGCATATATTAAAATTATTTTTAGTATACATGTAGTATTTTTTATATTCAATTTCATTTCCTGGCCAGCCCGTGTGTCCCAGTGGGGGGTTGTTCCTTCTCTGTGACTCCTCCTGGCAGAGAGTCAGTTTATTAAAAAATGAAATGAGGACTTCCATTAAATGAGAAAAATCACGTCCATCCTCAGAGCTTCTCTGTCTCAAGGCACCATTTCAGAGCTGCTTAACCCTTTTTTTAGTCTCCCTGTATGAACTCTTTGTGTCTGGTACCCCAGAGGCAGTTCTCAAATACCGTGGGCTTTTCAGGAGAAAAAAAGACATTGAGGTACTTCCCGTGACCATTTCTTTCATCAGCAGACTTAGCATTAAAAATGCACATTTTTGACAGCAGCAATTTTTACTGTACCTACCACTTTACTGCCTAGGATGTCTGAAAAAAAATTTACTGCTTCTGCCTCACCACATCTTTCCTGGTTGCCTGTGGTGCTGCTGATGCCCAGGAACGCAGCAAGTATGCTGGATGCTGCCTACTTTTTCTATGCAGCTCCTGAGGGGTAGTGAGGAATTGCACTTCAGTACAGTGCATCTGAATTTTAATTTAATTGCAGCCTGCAGCTAAGTGGAAAGACACTAAAATGAAATTTCAGCGTTTCACTCTAGAGTTGATGTTCCACCACACCTCTGAAATAACTGACCAACTCTCTCCATTGTCTCTGTCTTCACCTATGGCTCTGGGAGACCCTGCCAGCCACCTGGTACAACTTCTCAGGCAAGTCACAGAGAAGTGGACCTTGTCCCAGTGACACGTGTTCAAACCACTGCCTGATGCTGGCAGTGCTGGACCACGTGTGTTTCCTATATTTTAATGAGGATTATCGTAAGGACAAGGTTTTCTAGGTAGGCCCTGAGTCTAACAAGGGATTGTGGCAGTGCAACCTGAATCCACAAGAAAGCCTGGGTTTTGCAACGTCACTCCATCCTGGTGCTGCCAAATAGGTGTCAGAAACAAAAAGGTAATTGGTTCACCCATCCCTTTGCTTTTGGGGTTTTTGGGCACACAGCACCCCAGAGACAAGAGCAGCCAGGATGCCTTGTGGTGCCTCCCTGACATCTTGCTGATACATGAGAGGTTCTGGTGACTGTGGGAATCAGTGGAGGACCTGGTCCCTCCCCAGGAGCAATTTAATATAAACTTCTGCTGCAGCAACTGCATCCACTGGTCCAGGAGTGATTCAGCTCTCACCATGAGTGCTGTTGTTCTCAGTTAGTCTGTGTAACACAAACATGGAAAATGTGCAGAGGAGGGTTGTAAAAGTTACTGGTTTAGCTGGAACAACATAAGAATGAGAAAAAGCACAGTCAGAAACATGAAGCAGCTAAAAATGAACAGACACACCCTTGCAAGAGTGGAGATCCAATAAATATTTGAATATACTGACCTCTGAAATCAAAATGTTAAAAGTAGCCTCTAGCTTTTGGTTTTCAGAAAGGAGAGTATCCTACTGCCAGAAGATTCCTGTAGTATTTGAGAGGTCACTGTCACACCTACCAGCTGATGTGAACCAGCAGGCAATATTTGGGCTTTGCAGAAGCTGCTTCCCACAAGGTGTATTTGTGGTCTCCACATCTGTCCCTGCTCCATCCCTGTCCCCTGAAGTGGCAGCAGGAGCAGAGGGCCCTTCTCCTGCACCCCAGCTGCGTGCAACAGCAGGTGAGGAGGAGGAGGAAGGGCTCTGGCAGTTCCACTCATGGCATGGGAGGAACAGTCACATTTCCCTACAAAAAAGGTTGAGGTTTTTTCCCAAAGCTTTGAAACCATCTGCAGAGCAGGGATGTGGCCCTCTGACTAGCCTTTGTTTGTATTACTTGTCCAAGTGAAATTGTGAGTGTGGGTGCAACCCGCAGTGTAACACAGGTGCCCTGTCACATCCCCTGCCATGCAGGGTTGCTGCTCTGTGGGGACTGACCTCTCCTTTTCCAGGCAGTTCCACTGCCCATCTCCATCAGTTAGCCCAGCACACTTCTTCTCCATTTGCATTTGAAGACTATATCTGATATTTTGGACTTGAAGTGTGAGTTGTCTGTGCAAAGTCTGTTGGTTCTTCCAGCTCTATCAATGTCACAGAAGAAGCTGTGTCTTCATGAAACTTGTCCCACTTCCATTCTCAAAACACCACAGGTCCAGCAGTGCCTCTGTTAAACATTTTCTAGCCATTTTTTTTTGTTTTCCTGTTTTTTTCAGAGAGTTTCCTGGTTTAAAGAAGGTCATAACAATATAAAAAGAAACTTTATATTAAAGAGAAAAACTTGCTCAGTATGTCTTGCTTCACTGTTGGAACAGGAACCATTTCTCCAGTTGCTGGCATATCATCAAGGAACTTTACAGACTATGCTGAGGCCTCCACCAGGGACATTGCTAATTCTTGCTGCTGCTACTTCTACAGCCTTGGCCTGTAAAAGGACATTTAAAAAATTATTTCTACAAAAGCTTTTTGTTTCTATGTCACAGCTTCAACTTTTGGAGCTATGCTCTCAAACAGGAATTCCTTGCAATTTTTAAAAGAAAATGGAGTTAAAAGTACACAGTCCAACAAGTAGGACAGATGTGGCCAACAGAAGCAGGGAGAAGGCTGTGGAGGAAAATGCAGTCAGAAATAGGATGCAGTGTGTCAGCCTTGGGATCCTGACCTGGAATATGCTTTGATCTCTGCTTTGTCTGTCCTGTTCTTCTCAGGCACGGCGAAGCCAATGGCCACAGGCACTAACATGCTCCTGCCCTGCAGCCATCCAGCAGTGCTGAGCTCAATCCATACTGGGGGGTTGTTTTAATTTGAAGTGCTTCGAGTTGCTCTCATATTTTCACATCTCTGTTCAAAGCATTTGCCCCACTTTGAGGAAAGTGGAGCATTGCAGGGGTTGGGCTCTGCTGCTTTGGGCATCTGCGTGGGGCTCTTGGGAACTTCAGGGAAGAGTGGTCCCTTCTCATCCCCATCAGCTTTAAACTGAGATCCATTTGAAAGTGCAGGTACCATCACAGGATGTAGTTCTGTTTATAGGCCTGAATGAAACTCATCAGTTTTGCTTATTATTTTAAGTGGTTTGGTTTTTGCTTGCTTAATGCTCCAGAACTATTTTCTCTGCTGCAGAAGAGACAAAGCTATTGCTCTGTTCTCAGGCACAGGTATTTATATCTTGTAATAACACTCCTCAGGATATAAAGAAGGGTATGAAACCAATAGTGTAAAATTAGGACAAAGACACAACCTTCGGGGCCTTTCTGCTCAAACGCTGTCACAAACGTTACCACTTCACTTTTGTTTTCTCTGCTGGATTACTGCCCTGCAATCCCTCAGCCAGATGGTCTTTATTCTGTTTATTTCAGCTTAATTCAAAGCAAAAGGAGTCCATGTCTTTGGGGACATCCGTCCCACTTTCGACACTAGACGTGCTGACACCTCTGAGAGCCCAGTGATAACAAACCGTTTAAGAGCCTCTAAATGTTGGGGAAATCAGAGCCAGCACCGGTCAAGTCACACCCAGCTCTGCCTTCGTTGCAGGTCTCCCTCTGTGTGGCCACTATGGGTTGGACATATCCCAGCCTCCTGGTCGGTGTGAACCCCCTTGCTGCGGAGGGATCCCCAAGGGAGCAAAGGGAGAAGAGGCTGGTAGAAATCCAGACACATCTGAGCACTTGCCAGGTACTTACTATGCCTTTTGCAATGTTTCCTCTAACTGTGAAATCACAGCTTGTCTTTTCAGGAGTTTGTTGAGATACTACCTTGCTGCCCCTTGGATGTTTTTCCCTTAACGATTCCCTAAGGAGAATTGGCTGACAAAAATAAGTACTCGGTAATTCTTTGGAAATCAGATGTGAATGCTATTCCCTTAAATCTCCACTGCCAAAATACATGTATTTGTAGCATATGTAGAGTTCCTTGTGCCCACTTGTATTCAGATGTTTTTCTAATTTTTTCTATTGCTGTCAGCCTGTCTGCAAAGGATTCACAAAACACATTAGAGGTCCCACTCCTTCCAAAAAAAAAAAAAAAAGTCTGTCCCAAAAGTGACTTGTAACTAGATGTGCCACAGTGTGTTACACACACACACTGTGCTATTTTTATCCCTTCCTGTTTTCGTCAGTGATTAAAGCTTTTATGATGTAACCCAGCACTTTGAAAGGGCTTCTGCTGTTCCACACCGCAGCTCAGTGCTCCATCCCACGTTAATCTCTCTCTGATTGCAGGGAGATGCTGCCCTAGACGCTCTGGTAGACAGAGCTGTGCTTTGAGCCCAGCCGCCACCGCCCTCAATGGGTTTTGTTTTGAGAGGCGTCTCCTCTGGATAGGGATGAGCTGTCTGGGGTGGTCTTCCAGGTCCCTTTGGGCCTGAAGGAAGCCAGTTCAGGCCAGGAGATATTGGGGGATGCTCCCAGCCCGCCCTTGCTTTGTGCCTGCTTGCCAGTTGTGCCCCCAACATCACTTACTGGCCAAACAGCTCTGCAGCTGCTGGGAGAGCGAATCAAATCTTCCCCTTCCTCTTATTCCTACATTTCTCCCTTCAGAATATATGCAAAGGTTGATTGAAACTGTACATAGTTTCAAAAAAGAAAAATTCTGTTACCTGACAAATTTATCAGAAAAACGTGAATTAAAACTCCCACAGTATTGTGTAGGATTTTTGGAAAAACACATTTTAAAAAAACCCAAGCAGCTGTCCGTATTGCAAACCCCAATGCCTGTGACCAGGATCAGGGAGCAGATCTGTGCCTGTGTGTTTCCCAGCGCATTCCCTGTGCCCGCAAGCAGCACGCCTGGGGCTGGTGAGTCTCTCCGGGACCCACCTGCACTTCCCTGGCTTCTCCCAGTGCTCAGAGCTGCTGCCTCAGCACCCGCAGCAGGAGGGGGTGTATTGGATCTAGATAACAAATACGCCTTGTTCAACAAACATTTGGCTAGAAATGCAGACAGCGTAATCAAGATCCTCATCTGCTTCAGAAAAGGCTTCTGAGGCGTTAAGTCACGCCCTTGCTATGTCATATATCCAATTATAATTCAGCTACCTCCCCCTGGGAATTAGCATAGCAGCTAATCACTATGTAAACTGCAGAATGTGTGGGAAATTGTCTTTTATCAGCGCCAGTGTTAGCCCTGGGAATGGGAGGGTTCAGGCACCAGTGTGGTCCCTGCAGCAACTCCGTCTGATGCTCCTGGATGCTGGGTGTTTGGGGTTCATCGTGCCCCAAGCCCAGCGGAGTGGCCACCACAGTCCCCTAACATGGCTGTGGTCTAAGGCCAGGTCTGCTCCTCCCTGTGGGTGGGGAAAAAAGGACGCCAGGGTTGGTGGTCCCGGAGAACCTTGCAGGGAGTGGCACAGTGATGTACAAGGAGCCAAACTGGGAGGAAGGCTCCAGCCACCAGGGCTGACCTGCTCCTGGTGCACTTTAGGACACACATACACCTCACCTCCCACCCAGAAGAGCAGATTAATTCACCCTGAGCATCACCAGAGCTTCTGTAATCCCCATGGCCAGGGCCAGGGCAAGCTGTTGCTCCGTAGATAAGGACAAGTCATTCCCCTCCAGAGCAGCAGCTTCCAAGCTACCAGACAGGAATAGTTTTTGGGTTTTTTTCAATCCTGTTGAGTTTTTTGCTTGCTCTTGAAAGGTGCAATTGCAAGACTACAAAACACATCTACACATATGTGAGAGGATGGCGCAACTTCATTTTGAGCAAGCCTTGGGAAGTCACCATTTCTGTCCCAGTGCTGAAAAGTTTTGCCATTTCCCAGTATACTCTTTTTCTCTTTAATTTTACATTTAACAAAGGCACAACACATGCCCAGTGACCTGTCCCCATCACTGCTGAGTTTGCTGAGCAAAGAGCTGCCCAAGCCTCATGCCCTGAGTCAGCTCTCAGCTCCTGTGAGGCTGTTCAAGCTGAACCTACAAACTGGGGCTTGAGTTTTGCTGATGGACAGTGATGCCCAGAGTATGGTGGCATTGGGGATGGATGGGTGTCAGCTCACCAGGATATTTGGAAGGACGTTTGGCAGAGGGTATGGGTGCCTTTGTATGCTGTGACATGACAGAAATCTGTGGCTAATGTTGCGCAATTCCTGAAGTCACCCTGCAGAGCTGCCTTTGTCTTTCTACAGTCAGGTATAATTTGTGGTTTCTTGTTGCTAGCAATTAAGCAGCAAAAGTCCCATTAGCATTTTCCCACAGTAGCCTCCTCTGAGCCAGGACTGTGGTGTTATCTGCGTCGGAGCAGCAGCCAACCCCTGAGCCAGAGCCCTGATGTTCCCCTTGATTAGGGCCATGGTGCTGTACCAGGGGTGCCTGTGCCCAGCACGGCACTGCTGCACCGGAGAGCCCTGGGCTGAGCAGCCAGGTGCAGTTCCGTGCCACAGCCCTTCACATTAGTGGGCTCAAGGCAAGTACTGCCATAGTTTCACGTTCCTGACTGACTTTGTGTCAGACTACATCAGCATAAAAAATTGGATGAGCCCTCAGGTTGAAGCAAGATGGTTGTTATTTAGATCTAATGAACTGCAACAGGGAGAAATATATAAATCATTCCTGGCCAAGGAGTAAATCAAATGCCAGTGGCTGAGATGACACTGGAGCTTGAATTTCAATCTGCTGAGGGCCAGTTGCATCTAACAAGAGTATGAACACTGTGTTTCATGCCAGGCTGCTTTTCCCAGCACCCGAGTTAAATGCTTTAAAACACCAACTGACCTACGCTTTCTGCTGAGACCTGGGCTCTGGGACAGCCACCCCCTTTGAAAGTCTCTGACTTGGCCATCACCTATATGGAGGTGAACAGTCACTTCTACCTGTAATATGGACAGTTCCCTGGTGCTGTTCAGGGTTTTGCATGGGCTTTCAGCCTCACTGAGCTTCCTTTATTCTGTTTTTAAGTAATGGGAAGTAATTTGAACATTGGTGTAACCCCTCGGTTCAGCAGAACTGCTCACACAGACAGGACTGGATCTGGTCTGACTCATTAGCGAGAAACAGGACAGATTGTCACAGCTGCCATCAGAAGTCCCCACCTGACCATGCCACTGCACCCCAAAGGTTTCCATCTTGGATAAATAATAAATGCAAAGGCCAGCCTCACATCTCCCCCTTGAAGACTAGATGAAGCTGTGTTCAAATGAATTAAATCTGCTTGCTTTCTTTTGGTGATGAACTTGAGGCTGATGAAAGTGAACTATTTTTAGTGCTAGCTAGATGCACAAGTGAATGGCTGGCACAGCATGGAGTGCACTTCCCTGCATCCAGCCAGGACTGCACCACCAAGGCACAAAGGATGCCACGCTCCACCTTGCCCCCTTTTATTTATAATATGTGCTGCAATGCCTGTTTCACAAGGAGAGGCTCCTTCCAGCTCAGAGCCCCCTTGGGTAGGTGAGTGCCTGCCTTTCTTAGCCAGTACCGGGGGATACATTGCTGTGTTCAGCACTGGGGTGCTGGCCTGTGAGCCACGTGGCTCCGCTCCTGAGGGAACGCTGCTTTTCTGCCTTGGAGCAGCTGCCTCCCAGTGCTGTGAGGCAACACTGTGACAGCACCGCCACGGACTGGAGAAGGAGGAGGAATCTTCTACCTTTGGTTCAAGGCTGCCAATTTAGTATGAGCATCTAAATTGGCTTCTGCTGCACATCTTGCAGCTCGCACCATGGGGCGGGGGGAGATATCAGTACTGGATGAGCTTCTATTTCCTCCAAGTGCTCTGAGGGCTGCTGCTATTTCAGATTTACTTATTGTAATGTGTCCTTTACTGTGGTCATTTGTCTTGTTCTTTAAAGGGTACGGTCTGACATTTGGTCTTTACTGGGTTCCACATTGCTTGTGAGCATAAAGGTCCTGTCTGCTTAAGTTTTATCCAAGATGCTATTTACAAGTTTCTCCAAAATGTCAATATTTGCTTTTCCTGCAAGCTGGCAGGGTGCATCACACTGCTGGATAGCATGGCAAACTACAGGTGCTCAGTGTCCAGATGGTGTTTCTGAGCCCTAAAAGAGTCTTTCTGGGTGCTGATGTCCTGGGGAGCTGCCCCCTGCACATCCAGCTGTGGCTCCTCCAGTAAGGATCTGGGTCCTTTATTTCAAAGTTTATACTAGCAGTTACTCATTGGGCTTTTCATATACAGATATTATCTCTTAAACTGTTTTCTTCTGTTCCTTGACATATTTCTTTGTGCTCCATGCATGGAGCTTTTCTGTCTGGGATATATACTCGAAACAGAATGGGCAAGTCTTTCTTTATAGCCTTGGTAGAGTCAGCTGCTCATTTGGCTATTGTAAAAACAAATGAGAAGTTAAGTCTGCAAGACAGGAAGATCCTGTCTTGTGTTTGCAAGCACTGAGTGAGCAAGATTGAAGGTGACGGGCCCAATGGCCAGAGGGAGTTGTGAGTGTGAAATGGGGTCCCTGCCTGCAGCAGCTGCAGATCCAGGCCAGCACAGCCAGGCTTATCTGCCAAATGGCACAGTTGGAACATTGCTCCATGGGCTGCAGCTGTGCCCAATCTCCTGGTGCCAGTATCGCCCTGCAAGCACTGTGCCAGGGAGGGACAGGTCTCCATGGCTTTGCAAACTGCCTTCCAAATCAGGTGTTCAGGCAAAACTCCAGCAGCCTGTGTGCCAGATGCTTGGGGGCTTTATACTGCTTTGGCTCTGGAGGCAGCAGGACTGCAGGGGTCTAGCAGCAGACATCTGCCTGCCTGCAGAGTGACCCTTGCATTCACACATGCTCAGTCCCCTGCAGCACTGCCATGTGCTATGGCACTGTAGAAACCCCAAACTCCGGTGGCAGGAGGGGGAGACGAGCTATGGGTGCCATCCTCAGCACAGCACCCAGTACCACACACCCTGCTACCCAGGGGCTGCTCTGCCACAGCGCCAAGCAAGGGGGGATCTGTTTCCATTGCACCAAGCTGCACCTATTTCCCCACAGCAGTATGTTTGTCCAAGTCATTCCCCCAGAAGCAGTAGTGCATTTCTGTTATACCAGAATATACCTTTCACTGCTGCCTGAGGAAAAGGGGTAGTGAACTGTTGTTTGCTCTGCTTTAAGACGTGGTGAGGGGAGATAAGCACCAGACAGCAACCTCAGCAACACAGCAAGCTCTTTCCAATAGACACTGGCCTGCACTAGACCTCTGCTTTGTGTGATGAATCAGTGTCTTTCCCAGAGATACTATAAAATGTGATTTCCTTAATTCCATGGTATTCAGGATACAGAGCTAAACTCTCAGGACTTAATCTATTTAAATTACCCTGTGATATATATTCAAGAAAACAAAGGTACACTCATAAGAGTTAATCCATTTAAAATTGATTTTGCGTCTCAGCCTTTGTGAAATATCTGTGCAGGAGAGCCTGGGGGCTTTCTGCATTTTTCAGTTAGGAAAGAGAACAGCCAAGTCAACCAAGCACAGGGCAGATCTCAGCTTGCTTTATTGCAGACATGCTGTATCCAGTATTTCAACTAGTACCCAAGAACCAAACTGTTGGAAAGGAGCTGGGAAAAGCCACCAGAGTCTTATTTCTTGCAGAGAAGATCAAAACAACTCCTGAGAACTGCTGCAAAGACAAGCAAGTGGAAAGGTCCCAAGGGAGTGAGCATGCTTAAACTCAGCTCTCATGTGGAGGCAAATAAATGGCTTTACATTTATTCCTTTGCCAATCCCTGAATGGAGACACAGAATCACAGAATGCTTTGAGTTGGAAGGGACCTTAAGGACCATCGAGTTCCAATCTGCCTGCTGTGGGCACCTCCCACAAGACCAGGCTACTCAAATGCCCATCCAAACTGGCCTTGAACCCTTCCAGGGAAGTGTTGTGGGGGGATTCGTTTTCCCCTAAGGATGGCTTTAGTTGTTGGATACAGTGGCAAGACATGGTGCCTTTCCCCTTGGAGTATCAAACCCGTGTCGACTCAGGGGAAGTAGCGGACCCAAAGCTTCCAGTGGCATTTGATACCGAGGCTTCACTGTGCGGCTCAGTCGAGGGGATCCAGGCTCTGTGGAGTCCCCCGCAGCCGCTGCGATATTTCTAAGGGCCCTGCGGACACCACGGGGCAGCGCACATCCCGCGGAGCCCCTGGCTGCCCGGTGTCACGGGCCCGGAGCTGAGGAGCTGCCGGTGACACCGTCCCGTCCGCTGCCCTTCGCTGCCGGCTGCACACGGCGGGGCCCCAGCGCCACCCTCTGGGGACACAGCCGCGCCGTCCCGCCTGCTCCCCCGGCCCCGCTTTCCCCCGCCAGCGTGGCCTTTGCTTCCGTCTTTAGCGTTCTTCAGCGCTGTTTCGGGGTTCAGCCCGTGCGGAGCGCCAGGGGCCGGGCGTGGGGCTCGGTGCGGGATGGCGCTGCGGCTTCCCCGAAGTGCTGGGGAGCGCGTCACTGAGCCTTTGTGCTGCCTTTTCAGCTGTGGAAAGAGGATCTTTATTGGCAATTTCAGAGCCAGCTGTTATAAAAAGGTGTATCTAAAAGATTCTTAACTCTCTCTCTCTCTGTGTTAAGAATCTCAACCTTTGGTTTGATCTTTTCACATAAAATGAGTTTGTTTGGGGTTTTTTCCTGTTCATTTCCTGATCAGCTCCAGCTCAGGAGAATCACCTCCAGGATGAAGAACGGAAGGACACTGTTGCAGAGGAAGCCTTGAAGAAGTGAGACATTCTATAGCACAGTCCTGTCCAAGTGCTGCTTATACCAATAGATATTCTGACAACAAATTACCATGTAAGTTTAGTAACATGTTGCAGATGTGAGTACTTCATATCTGCTTATAAAGGACTCCTCTTGTTATTTATTGTCTGTTTCAGGATTAGCTGAGGAAGGAAATGGGAAATTGTACTCACTGGCATGTCATGAAGCTGGTTGAGAGGCTGAGGAGGAAATGAAGCAGAAGCCAACTGAGAACAGCACCTTGCCATCAAACCCCACAGGGTGTTTTTGGCCCATGTGAGCAGCGAGGCAGCTTTGACTCAGCATTCCTACGGGTGAAAGTTTAAAATCAAATCAGCACAGCAGCAAGCATTTTTGCTGCTTCCTCCCATAACCACCAACTCCTGCCCAGTCAACAAGCTTGGATGAAGGATCCCACTGCAGAGCTGAAGATGGTGAAAGGCTCCCAGTTGCCCCAGACTGACAGTGACAAATGTGCCATGTTCTCCCCAAAATTCAGCAGTGTTGTGTTCCTCCCCACTCTCACGAAGGGCACTGGTGTTCTGCATGCTGGGACACACAGAAAGGAAGATCAAGCATGCTGCCTTCGTGCTGAAGAGGGCATTTCCCTCCTGTACTAAATAAGTAGCCGTCTTGTTTTCCTGGGGTCATCTGAGGCACAGAAAATTCCGGAGGAGGCTGCTCCTTAGCCTCCACTCCTGGCTGCTTCCCTCCCACTGTTGACAGAGCCAGAGTCGGAGCAATGGGGAGGGCTGGCCTTGAACACCCCCTTGCTGCTGCAGAACGCTCACCTGAGTGGGTGCCCGTCTCTGGGCGGCCTCTGTGCAGGGGACTTGATGCACAGTCACAAACAGATATTTTTGTGGGGGTTTTTTCCCTGTACCAAATGAACATTTGCCAGAACTCTGACCCTGCAGTGCAGTATAACCATTGGCAGGGCAGTGATTTTCATGGGTGTGAGCTCCTAAATCACTTACAGCAAGAAAGAGAGAGGTGATTGCACAGCTTTTGCTGCTTTGCTGCAAGCCTTGGCCAGTCCCACCAAATCAAGCACCACAGGATATCAGGAATGAAAAACATCAGATCCACACAGGGTCCAGGCATCATCCCTGGGATGCAACCCCAGCCCTAAGCCATCACAGCCCAGGGTTTTAGCAGGAGCTGCTTCCTTCCAGAACACTGGATCTAAATTGTTACATTTACTTCATTTTTTCTTGGCTTGAGCTTCTGAAGGTTCAAACTGTTTCTGTTTTCCTGGTGTTAGTCATGCACACAGAGTGGGAGCCTAACCTGTAATTCTGGCTTTGCTGCTGCTATAGAACATGCACACTGGGGTCTTCTAAACCAGGAGCAGAAACCTTTAATTTCATTCCACTAGAGGAGTTTAATCTAGGACATTTCAATTATTTAGTAATACATTGTCGCAGTTGAGGCAGACACGCGACACACACTAATTCTAACATAAAGTGCAGGCAAAAAGCGTTTATTCCAAGAGACAGTGTCATATATATACGTTTTTGTATGTTTTATCATTCCTGTTAATTGTCCATTGGTTGCTCAACTACTACAGTAGATTCATTGGCTATTTTAACTACACCATACTATTATTAGTTATCTACAACATAGACATCCCAAGAATCCAAACAAAATGCCAGCTGCAGCCTTGTTGCTGTTTGCTCTCTCTATTGTTTTTAATTTCTTGCTTCTCTCGAGTAGGTTTCTCACAGATAGAAATGGACTGTGCTGAGACCAATGTCAGACTCAGAGTCAGACAAGCTTGCTGACCTGCTGTTAATTCCCACAATACATATTTAACACTCTCAAAGTTAAACCAAGAGAAGGAAAAATGTTGTATATAAGCAACGACAAGGATTTTATTAACAGCCAGTAAAAACTCTTAATTCAGAACAAAGATCTAAACAAAGACCTTACCATAATTCCTGCTGCCTGTTAGGCTGCATAATTTAGGGACTTCCGTTCAAAACGTAATGTCTGAGATTTTCATTTCTCTGTAGTTTGAATTTTTGGCTGATAAGGGAGAGAAAAGTCTAAAATCTTGAAAATTTCCCTAAGATGGGAAAACCATTGCTGCAGGATGCTGGTCCTACTCTGGAGCACACAGATGTTCCTCATCCACAGGGGTTCAGTGCAGCGATACAGGAAACCACTCCCGTTGGTTCCTGTCACTGCCAAGGAGCACATGTACTGGTTTTCAGCGTAACCTTCCATAAAATAATGGGAAAAAAGCCACACTGGTAGTTTTGTCTGTTACTCAAAGGACACAGGCTTGGTGCTCCCTCTTTATCTCCTGGTAGCTATAGGTCCTCTTTTGGTCTTCAGTGGGGCTGTGAATTCCCTCCGGCAAGGTGTTTCTCATTGCCCCATGCTGGTGCAGATGCTGGTCCAGCAAGGTGCTGGTCTGGAGCTTGGCAGTGCTGTACTGAAGTATGTGAAGTGCTCCATGGCTTGGCTCTCTTGAACAACTGTGTCACTAAGAAATATATTCAATTTTATATTCTTTAACATCTATGCTCTCTGTGCTTCCATAGAGGTTATTACCCACAGCCAGAGATGGTTTTGCTCCTCAGCACAATAAATCAGGCTCTTTTTAGCACAGCCTCAAGAATTCCTGGAGTGGTTTCAGCTCCCCCAGAACCACAGTGTGACTCAACATAGTGAACAGAAAACCAGAATTTCCCAGTAAGCTCCTGTTTCTACACAGGAGTTATTGCTGGATACGGGTTGGTTTCTTTTTCATGGTGGTTGGTACTGGGGATCTTCAGCCTCTGGATTAGCCTCAGAGCAGGGCATTACAGGGGAAGCAGGAGGCAATCCTGGCCCTGGAGAGCCCACTGAATGGGTGCCTGGTGGGCTGAAGCCGTCAGCAAGCAGAGGAGAGGTGATGAACAGCCAAGGGATAAAGGAAGAAATCCTGCCAGGCTGCAGGGATTTGGAAGCAGCCTTGTGGAGGCAGCTGTTCAGCGGGGTGAGTAGCTTCCTGGCTTGGGCTTGTGCACACACACTGGCCCACCACGTGCAGGATGCAGCTGGGTTTCTGTGCTTCCTAAATATTTCTGGGATTATTATTATTATTATAATTATTATTATTACTTTTTAATCAATGTAGGAAATTAATGCAGGTGAGAATGGAAGTGCAGGTGTCAGCAAAGGAGTTACTTTGTTATTTCTGACACCGAGCACAGCAGGGGCTTGAAGCTGTTAGATAAACCACAACAATACCAACAATAGTCTTGGAGCTTCTTTTTTAATAAATGACTTCTGATGTATCTATTAGCTTCCACAGCAGGTATCAACAGCTGTAGCAGGAAAGAGATTTATACCCACTAATAATGAATTCTGTGTTAGCAATGGGGACTAACTCAAATACCATTAGCTTTGCCTAACAATAAAACAGAGGTTGCATAGTGCCCTTTGAAAGCTCTGATGTGGCTGTTGTGCTAAACTCACCACACTGCTCTCCTGCCTGCCAGAGCATACAACAACGTTAATGTGGTCCTCAGCAGTCTTTAGAAGAAAAGTAAATACTGAACTTCATTAAATATAATAGCATATAATAAGGTGATATTTGTTTACTTAATCCTCATGCTATGAATAGCAGATATTGACCCAAATGTGAGAATAGCCTTATCCAGTGTTCTATCACCTAATATTAATCCTTATCAGCTTTGTGGTCATGTTCAGAGATCTCCCTTGTTTATGTTTCCTGGCCGCTATTAGACAAATAAATTGCTTCTGCTGCCTGTAATTAAAGACATATATTCAGCAGAAAAGAGGCACAAATGGAAATGTACAGCAGGAAACTTCTGCACCCTGAATTATCCTTCACATAGACCACAATGGCAGAACAAGACACATTCCCTGCTGGCAAGGAAAATGCAGAAAAAGGAATGAGATTAAACACTGACAAGCTGCAGTGAGGCCTTTGGGGTGCCCTAGGGTTACCACAGCGAATAGTTTGATATATCACTCCTTATCTGGGGGACCTCAGGCTCATTGGACCCCAACACCACTGTTTTTCACTGCTGTTATTCCAGCTTTTACTGCCACCCTGCATTAACACCTCTATGCTACCACCACCACCACACCGCCACCTCTCTGCGCGTCTCTGTGCTCTGTCAACGCCTCTTCTTGCACCGGAGAGCAAAGCTCATCCCCAGGAGTGCAGCAGGTGGTTCAACGAGTGGGGTTTTTTGGTAGATTCTTTCCATAAAAACTCAGAAGGCCTATTTCAGACTTTTCTCCCACATCTGTCCACCCAGGTTCACAGATATTCACTATGTGTTCTTTCTAGGCATTGGAAAGAGCAGCGACAAACAATTTAATTTCCTCTGGGACCCAGAGTCTATGAAGAGAAAAAGCAGCAGAACGAGTCACTAGAAATAAATAGTAATTATCGTCAAAAGCACAGATCTATCTATCTATCTATCTATCTATCTATCTATCTCTATCTCTATCTCTATCTCTATATCTATATCCATATAAACTTGGGTTAAACTAATCCTAAGGTTTAGGCAGAAAACCATGAAAGCAGGAGAATTCAAAGCTGGGGCTGCCATGGCAACCCTGACTCATGTCATGGTGAGTGGGCATTGCAGCATCTCCCTGGGACCTCCCAGCAAGTGCTGATGTGTGCTCTTCATTTTATGGGTGTTCTGTGGACAGGTAATGGAGCTAGAGAAAGCAGCTGGTGCATTTGTGGAAGAAGATGCAAGTTTTGAGGGAAGAACTAGAAACCCAGATCTGGAAAGTACCATTACAGGCACGGGCCTGGTAAATCTGGGCTCATGAGTGGGGTTGCACATGAGTTCCCGAGCCCACAGCCCCAGCAAGCCATGAGACAATGAGAAGCTGGTCAGGAAGACAAAAGTTTTAGTAGTGAAGCTTGGAATACTGAAATCCCATTTGTGAACCCTAAATCAGTGCCAGCTCTAGCATAGGTCCTGCCCACAGGGCTACAGCTTCCAGGTCCTGCTCTGCCCAGCAGGTACCTCTGTGCAACAGAACAGCTTCATTCTCCTCAAAGGAAAATTTCTTACAGTCATGGAAGTCCCTTTGTGCAACTGCATTCCATTTGCAGTTATTCTGTGGAGGAATTGAGTCTAAACTAGAGACCAAGGGCTGATAAAATCTCAGTTAGACACAGTTTGACCCGCTGGTTGTAGCCCAAGAGAGTCTGGGTTCTCCCTGCACCACATCAGAGAGGCAGTGCCCAGGAGAGCAGCTACAGGTTATTGAACAGAGGTGTGATGACCAGGAGCTGGAGAAGATGTTTTCTTAGCACTCACTGGCTCCATGTTAATTGTATATATGAAGTTATAACTTTCAGACTCCACAGTGTCTTTAGAAATCAGACTGATTTTTGTGAGCATTTTTAGAATGCAGCTGTTTCAGTGTGTATTTTGTCCAATGCAGAAAATGTATGCAACAAAATTCCTCCACTTTAATTTTATAATCTTTTCTATTTCTCTTTCCTTTTCAATGTAAGTGTTCTGCAAAATCATGTTAATAAAAGATATGTGTTTGTTTCTCTTTCAACACTTACATTGATTTTGGATATTTTTAATCCTCACAAGTAACAAATTACCTTTTAAAATCTGACAAAATTCACTTCAAAGCAAGCCGCTCACAATTGTTCCTTACAAAAACAGCCAATGCACTGTCTTTCAGCGTGCATGCCAGCATTCATTGCTTTGATCATGATTTTTGGTGAGCTGCAGTGAAGAACAAAGGTAGATGTTCAGAGAAATGCACAACTCTCAGCTCTGCTATACATTGATACACCAAGTCTGATTCATAAAATAGCAGTGCCCTTTTAGGCATCTAGAGACAGAGTACAGAGGAAACAAAAATGTAACAATCTTATATGCATCCACTGAGCATCTTCAAACAAAAGTAAAACATGGAAATTTGGAGGACAGAACATTTGCATTGGCAAAGCTGAGACACAAATCATCTGCGCATGTAGGAACTGTCAGCATGCCAGGAAAAGCGATTAAACATCACATCTGTGTAGTTAAATTGGTTTGTTTGTGAGTGCAGATGATAAAGTGCAAGTCAGAGCAGCAGGAAAATTCTTTGAATAGAAAGCCATGCACAGTTTGAGTTTTGGGAGGCCACCTCAAAAGACAGACGGGGCTTTCTCAACTGTTTCTTAACCCACACCTCACCTTTGATTTAGTAGCTGCACTTCATCGTGCTTCACACTTTGGGAAGCTGACCATAAAAATAACAAGGATATTTCACTTCCAACAGAAAAGTTTGGTGCTCTGCTTCTGGAAGCAGGGAAACCCCCCAGGCATTGCCAGTTTTGCTCAGCCCATCCTGGCTCCTCCTTGCCAGCAACCAGTCATTGTGTTCAGTTCCAGGTACCGTGTCCCTACACCTGTGGGATGGAGGCAGGGATGGAGGCAGGATCCAGACTGTGCATACCCTGTGTTTGTATCAAAAGGGCACCAACCTCCCAGGGGACGTTAAACCTCTTCTTCCTACCTTTCGAGCCATGGGAAGGAGCCTCACTGCTGTATTTTCCCAGGGTAGATCTGGCCTTTGCAAAGAAAAAGCAAGCCAACCTCTTCAGTTGCATAAAGCACACCCTGCTGGGCACGGCCAGGCATGGGAAGTGAATCTCCATAAGGAAGGTGTGCAGGGGCACTTCTCACTAGTTTGCTCAATGCCTCATCCAGCCTGGCCTTGACACTGCCGGGGATTGGACATCCATGACTTCTCTGGGCAACTTGTTCCAGTGCTTCACCACCCTCACAGTAAAGAATTTCTTCTGTATATCTAAACTAAATCTCTCCTCTTTCAGTTTGAACCCATTACTCCTTGTCCTATCACTACAGCTTCTGATGAAGAACCTTCAGAAAAAATAAGTCAGAAGACCTTTTCCTCTTAACCACAACAGGAAAAGACTGCCCAGTCCATTCAGGGAAAATACTTTCCAGATCTGCTTTTCAGTTACGTGAGATATTTTCTTTCCTACAGCATGCCTCGTGCTGAGCACTTCCCATGCTCCCAGAAAGGAAAGTCATGTGTTATAGCACCATGTGCTCCCTATCAGTCTCATAACCTGCATGAAAATAAACCTGTTTCATAGCTGCTGGTGTAAATAGCTCAGGCACAGGGCTTGCAGTGTGACTTAGTAATCAGCAGCTGGCAAATGCCGCTGTCCATTTCCACATCTGACACATACAGCCACAGACACATGCCTGCCACACCTTCAGGAAACGTTTTGCTTGACATATTTTTGTCATTGTGTCTTCTGTGATCTGATTTGCTATTTATGGGGTTTTTATCACCGTTACCTGGGTGCCCAGGGAAGGCTGTGTAGGAGTTGGGTACAGAGCATTTCCCAGTGCAGGTTTTCCACTCCCCTGTGCCTTGAGGTGGGTGCTGGACCACATTTTGCCAGTAATCTCTGTGTTTGCGTTTCTCAGTACTTTTCTTCACCCCGTTGCAGGATGATTTGAGCTCCCTCATAGCATTTTGCTAGCTGGGATCCTCCCTCCCTCCTCCAGTTTCCCCTGGTTCCTCTCTTTGCCGATACTCGCCAAAGCTGCTGGTCCCTCCTCATCCTCCTGTGACCCTCCTGGCACTTCTGCACCATTTTGGGTGCACACTGCACCCAGTGTGACCCCGCTTCACACAAAGCTGCCTGTGCAAGACAGTTGTGAACAAACCAACCCCCCAGCAAGCTCTCCCTGGGACAGCACAGGCGCCAAGGTGACATTGTGTGATGGCTGTGGTGGCAGATGCCAAGGCAAGGTGCCCGTGTGGCAGCAGTGAGTCAACAGTGGTTTGCAACACTGGGCAGGAGCAGCTCTCACAAAGAGAACCAGAAATCATGATTTGCATCAATGGCTTGTCAAACAAGTTGGCAAAGACAGATGCTCCTACATGGTACTCAAGGTATGCAGCTTTTCCTGTTTCCCTGCCGCTCTCAGACCAGCACAGGTTTGGTGCTCAGGATTTTGAATCAACGGGACTTACCCTGTTTTATCTGACCATTGATGTCATTCACAGTTCCACATGGTTGTCACATCTGGTCGTCTTTGTCTCTTCTACTCTCACCAAACTCTGTATCTCCAGGGAGCAATGTCGTACAGAGAAGCATCTCCAAGCCCCAGGATGCTGTGCAGGAAACCTCAGTGTAATTCTTGGTTCAGCCACATGTTTTGAGTTTCACTTTGACTGTCTTCATCCCATGGTAAACCTGGGACCAGCAGTTCTTCCAGCACTTGTGCACCATGCTTCTCCCTGTGCCCAGAGGGCACACAGGGGATTGCCCACTGTCTATGCTGCAGGACAGAATCAGCTCCAAGTTATCCCTGAAAGAACTTTTTGCCCTTGTTTTTTTAATGCAACGATAAAAACCAATTTTGCTTTAAAACCTTATGTCCCTAGGTGATCAGATGAATCCGGAGACTGGTGATATTTTGCAGAGGCTGCAAATCTACCTTGTATCTGTCTCCAGTGAGTATATGAAGATTTCGTGGGGCCAAGACCTATCTGCCAATATCAGTAGCCCTAGCAAATGAGCTAGGAAGCAACAGAGAGGGACCCCTATGCTTTCTGAGCCTCTGAACCATAAAAAGAGCAGCAAAGTCACGCAAAAAGACACAAGCCTTTATGCTTGAAGTCAGCCTTGCCATGGCAAAAGACCAGGAAATTTCCACACATCAGTGGTGATTTTGGTAAGCCAGTCCTGCTGACACCATAGAGTGCTTGGGACAAACTGATACATGAGCTCTGATTCATGGGAGGCCCTGGGGGAAGTCCATGTCCAAACCAAACAAGATAAAACCTCTCGTTCCGTGGTCAGGACCAGAGAGGGTATGAAGGGCCTTCAGCTTCTGGGCAGAGGGCTCAGCCATGGTGTACTGGGACCAGTCTGTGTTCACTTGGGTGTGAAATGCATAGGCTAATGGTTGAGCAGGACATGGAAGTCAGAAAACAATTCAAGTAATTCAATTGTGTATGATTTTATGTGGCAAATCCTAGCAAATGCACAATCTGCTATGCCAAGGAGTCTGCCACTCATAGGGATTTTTACCTATGATCTCATCTTCTTCCTCATGTGGGTTTGGCTTTGGGAAAACTGGGCCAGGGACAATATTGGATGTAAGTCTGAGGATTTAACAGCTCCTTACAGAGCTGGCCATTGCAGTCCCTCCAAGCCAACACATGCCACTTCCATGGCAAGGTGAGATGAGCCCTCAGTGCCATCCTGGTGCTTATCCCTGCCTGCAGCCTGGGAAAGAGCTGTGCCAGTTCTGTGCCAGGGAGAAAGCAGCCAGGTCACTTGCAAACACTAATTATGACCTTTATCTTCTATCTTGGGAAACTCTGGCCCTGTTACACCCAATCGTCCCCTTGCTGATCTTTACAAGCAACAGAGATAACAGCAGTCAGTCAGCCTGAAAACACTGCACAGCCCCAGCAGTACCCTGCAGAGGCAGCAGCCAGCATAACCCCACCGGGAACAACTCCTTATTCTGGTTCTGTCTTGGCCAGTGGGTTTCCTGATGTGTAGCTAACACTTTAGTAGCCACTATGATGTTTGTCTCCATGGACAAATCAGGCTGGGTTGTGTCACTGTGGAGCTGTGGTTATAATCCTCCTGATCTAGGGGCTCTATCAAACTCTGAGAAGCCACTCTGATGCAAAAAACAAGGGGGTTTGGAGTGGAAAGATCAAGATCACTGCAGTAAAACTGAATTTTAATCATCATGTGAAACCTAAATACCAAAACTGGGCTTTTATTTGAATGTTTCTTAATTATAAAACAATGTAATTTCCTCTGCCTAATAAAACATGAAGTCTTGCAGCTGCCATGAGTGACAAACAAATAAACAATTCAATATGCTTTTCAATAGCATTTTTCTCCAGTTTCCAGAGCCATCTGCCTTCCCCAGCTAAGGTTACATCATTACTGAATTTAATAATTCAGAGGCCATCCTACTTACTCTAATGCAATTGTCATGTTTGGCTGTCAGAGCAGGAACAGTGTGCAATGAATAACAAGTCAGCATTTTTTTGTACTAATTATTTACTCGAATTCTCCAACATTGAGACCTTAAGGTGTATGCTAGACTCATTCTTCCTTATTTTTAAAAAAAATCAGAAAAATTGCTCATGTATTTCCAGTGTGTCTCCTTTCGGTCATCCCAGCGCTTCTGCTGGTTTGTCTGAGAAGCACCATGATTTTTTAAGGGAACCAGAGGATGTGGCCTCATGTCACCTGCATGTGCAAGGACAGGTGTGCATGTACATGCCTGCATGTGCACAACCACGTCTGTGTTGGCCATTTGACAACAGCATCTGTCTCAAATACATCAAGCCTTTACTCATTTTACAAAAATAAGAGTATAGACAGAGAATTCCAGTTTGTGTCAGTGCTTTGGGAAACTCTGTGCTTGTCAGAAGTCAGAAAAAGAGCTGTAACTGAGCTAAGGGAGACAAAGAGCAAGGGGGACAGGAGGTCAGTGCAGAGAATGTGGAGGGAAGCTTAAATTTATGCTCAGCCTGCCACTGTCACACATATTGATGAAGGATTAAGTGTTTTGGCTCAGGAACAGACATATATTGCTGAGGAAATATTAAAAGCAATGAAGGTTTCGAGGGGAAGCCTCTTTCGTCTGGGAGTTACTGTTGATCACTTACAATTAGATGGGAGGTCAAAACTGACCAGAAGATCAGATGAAAATTTAAGGAAGGAAATTATGAGGAAAAACAAATAAGGAAACATATAATTTCATTCCTGCTGCTGGTTTCAAGCATTCATTACAGAAGTTAATGAGAAAAACATGTTTAAAAAATTTTCATCATTTTGTCTTGTAGACTATCTTAATTCTCTATCACTTGATTCTATCACAGAATCCTTTGGTTGGAAAACCAAAGTGGGTCAGGCTCTTCTCCCAGGGAACCAGCGGCAGGACAAGGGGACACAGTCTTAGCTGCACCAGGGGGGGTTTAGGTTGGACATCAGAAAGAATTCCTTCACAGAAAGGGTGATTAGACATTGAAACAGGCTGCCCAGGGAGGTGGTGGGGTCACCGTCCCTGAAGGTGTTTAAGGAAAGGCTGAACGTGGCACTCAGTGCCACGGTCGGGTTGCCAAGGTGGTGCTGGGCCATAGGTCGGACTCGATGGCCTCAGAGGGCTTTTCCCAGCGATTCGATTCCGTGATCCCGCGGTCCCGGGAAGGGCCGGGAGCCGCCTCACCGCGGCCGCCAGGGGGCGCTGCAGCGCGCGGGGGGAGCCCGTCCCCCCCCTCCCCTCTCGCAGCTCCGCGCGGGCAGGGGCGGGGTCGGG
>VZRR01000971.1:431146-463852 GCA_013398015.1 Oreocharis arfaki
GGGGGGCGGCGGGGGAAGCGGGGTCAGCGCGGCCCCCCATGACAGCTCGGGGTCTGCTCGGAGCGCGGAGGGTGCGGGGAACCGAGCGGGGCTCGCTCGGCGCTCTGGGCTGGTGCGGGCGGCAGTCGCCGTGTGAGGATGAGATCATACCTGCCTTCCCGAGGCGGGAGCGGGTGTAGTGCTGGGAGGAGACGTGCGGAGATGTAATTGGGACCGACAGAGGTAATCCCTGAAATACGATAAAAGTGACAGATTTTCTGCGGAAGGAGAAGCGAGTGAGCTTCGTCAGCAACAGGCAGCTGTTGCTGAATGTAGAATAACTTCTGGTGTGCTCTGTGCTTTGTTTTTAGTGGTGTCTTTAATACTATTACTGTTTTTCATGGGGATTGGACTAGATTATCTCTAGAGGTCCCTTGCAACCCTAACAAATCTGTTATTCTATGTCGCTTTGATGATTCTTGCCTTTAGCCAGTTGGTTCCAGCAGTGAATATTTACCAGCGTTTTATGAAGTAGATCCCAGTGCTGCTGCCTCAGAACTAACCCTGACACTGTTGCTGGTGTCAGCCAAATGTGCTCCCTCTTGGTGTAAATCTCCCTGGTTGAGTGCTGGACAGGTTATGGCTTGTATCAGTTCTGTTTTTCGTGTAGCCTGGACCAAACCTCGGCATTAGTTTACTTGGTAGGATGAGGTTTCACATGGCTTGTTTCTAGAGCAATAGATATGGGTTGTGGGATCCATGCATTTGAAGCTTTAATAATGGGCTAAGGAGCTTGTTTTAAGCTGTGACTCGTGGTCACTGAATGTCTAAAAGAAAGGAAGGACTAGCTCTTTTCTCCTCACCTTCACCTCCTGTGTCCAAGTTTTTCTGAATTTAGCTACTTTGCTGTAGCCTGGTGAAAAGCACATCTTAGCATACAGTTCTTCAAGATGTTATAAGCGGAATTCACAGTGCTTGTAGTGAAATGAGGTTTTTCTCCAGCTGCTTACCTTCTGGGAATAGTGATCATCAAACTCTTCTCTGTGTTGCTTTAACTCAAAGTAAATTGTCAACAGCTGAAAACTAGAAACAGCAAAAACTGTTCAATAAGTTAAAGCAGCTGGAACCTCTCAGGCTTGGGACAGGAGAGGGTGAAGGTGAGGGGTTTGTGTGGCTGGAGGCCACAGACGGATAAGGGGAAGCAGACCTTTTGGTAGAAGTGATCTATTAAATCTGCCCAACTGCACATCCACCTCTTTTCTGATACAGATAATGCCATGTGTCCTGGCTTTGCAAGTTTCCACCCTCTGTATCTAAGCAGAACTTGAAGTCACTCGCTAGAAATTTAAGTGAAAGATGCTTTTAGTTTCTCTAGTGCTCTTCCATTACCTGTAATGATGCATCATTGACTTGAGTCAATAGAATTCTGTGAACCTGAGTCAAGTAAGGAGGTGATGTCCGTGAGCTTGGTTTGCAATGCAGTTACTGGTCTGTAATTCGGTCTGTTATTAAATCTGAGAATATGGACAGTATTTTCTCAAAATAAGCTTTGAGATTTCATAAGAGCTAATTTCACATGTGCATTGGACACTTCTAGGAAGCAGGCTGGTAGAGTATATTTTTTTACATGTATAATGACATTGAGTTGGGGCCACAAAAAATCTAAACCTTCTTGTTGCAGGTGAGGCAGATGAAAACAAGTGCATATGTTTCACATATTTCCTCCTGCATTCAGTGTTCTGATGATCAGCAAAACCAGTTGGGAATTCTTTTTGGCAGCACATGCTATAACCAGTTTTTAGCAAAGCAGTGTAGATATATTTGCCCTTGTTAAAAATGTGGGGTTTGTAGCTTCCTCCCTCCCTGGCCTTTGTTCTGTGTGGGGAAGTTTAATAACTGCTGATAGAGAAACTCTCAAAGTGGTGTCAGGTGTTCATATCAACTTGCTGACTTCTTAACTGTTTATTTGTTTTATTAATTGCCTGTTTCCACACCTGTAAGAGTGGAGTTTTCAAGTTGGATGTAGGCTCCCAGTTCCCACTGTTAAATCATTAAATTGCTGATGCTTTAGTCTCTCTCAAGGAAAGCACTATATCCTCAAGTACGTCTGTAACTGGTGCTTTTTAAGAACTAATTAGCAGAAATTACAGAACTTGATGCAGTGTTTCTTTCAGATCAGAATGGTCTGAGGTAGTGTTCCCGGGGTAGCGCTTCTGGGGTGATGACTTCTCTAAGGTAAAGTGTGTTTGAAGATGTTTTGAGACTACTGTATCCTCTCTGGCAGGGCCTGTGTGCTTCCCTTCTGCTCTAGATCTTGCCTTTTACTTGTAATTCTGCGTCTGACAGGGTGTGTGGAGAGTGTCTATTTGTTGGGGGGGGGGGCACAGAGTAGAAAGTGAGAGGTAGTGTGACAGAAGATGCCCCTATTTATCCTCTGTCACTCGCTTTAGAAGCACTATAACCATGGAAAAAAATAGGAAGAGATGCTGAAATGTAGAGGCCTGAACAGTCCCACGCAGGAGGATACCAGTTTTGAGAGAAGGAAATTATGAAGTGAGGTGCACTTGGTTTGATCCAGGCATGTGACAGGCCCTCTATATTTTATTTATAGAAAAGTGATCCACTCACTCTGAAACCAAGAACTGCCAAACCTAATAGTTTGGACTTCATATGCCTAGCAGTGGGGGGGGGGGGGCAAGTTTGTTCCTAGTATACTTGTATGCTAAAAAATGTTATGAGAAACCAAATGAAAGAGATGGTGTAGGTAATGAGAAATGTCCTCTGGTACTTTTGTTTAAATTCTTGAATTGTGACTTCAGTAGTCCTGTCTTTTAAAATTTGCCTCGATGCTTTTCCTGAAGAATCTGGTGTTCCTCTGTGTAGGAAGACATGTAAGGTTAAGTTGTGCCCCACTGAAGTGTGGGAGATGCTTAGTACACCTTTTGTGTGTGTGGGTATTTTAGCCAACTTGCAAAGCTGATCCTGGCAGCAAATAGATGGAGTGCGAAGTGTTGGTTGTGTTCAGTGCTACAGATGTGTTTCTGCACTCAGAGTTTGCTGAAGCTCCCGCACAGGAGCTTCCCCCGGGCAGCTCAAACAGCGTGTTGCTGCAGTGAATCCCTGTAGGTTTGAAGGTGTGACTGCCATGGAGAGCTGCAGCAGGAGTAATTACAGCTTCCAGGGCAGCCACAGGTTAGAGGGAACATCATGTGCAGGACAGCAGTGAGCGGCTGGCTGTTGAACCTGTATGTTCTGTACAGGGCACAGCTGCTATGTGTGTACTGCAAACCTCTTCCCATCTGCCTGCTAGCACAACTATTGTATAACAATGTGCATCCTCCCAGGAAGGCACGCACTGTTGGTTTGGGGTTTGCCCAAGGCCAGTATTCGCATTGTTTTTTGTTTGAAGGGCTGAATGTTTTGTTTCTGTCACAAAACAACAGCATGTTGAAAATGTGAAGCCCACTTCAAACAGGTGTTAGGGTGGAGCTACCTGCGTAGTGAGAATGGGAGCTTCCTGTGGTTTGGTCACTATCAGGATGAATTTGATAGTGGGATAAACAATTTTTTTTAAAGTTTCTTTGTGAGTTTATTTGACTTTCAGACTAATCAGACATCTGTTTGTGCAGGTGAAGTGGGCTATTTCTTTGAATTGTGTTTAATCTTTTAGATAACCTTGAAGCCTTCTTTTGTTAAACTGGTGTAAAAGTGGTACCATGTAAGATAATTTAGAAGTTATGTGAAACAGTCTAGAAGATGTGTTGCTATTAGTTATAAATCCCACTTTTTAGTAAACGTTCATACCAGATTAGTTTTTGCCTTCTGTTTTCTGTGGCATATATCAGTTTTCATGTACTGCCTGACCTTTCAAAGTCAAATCAATATTTGATCTTTGGGTTGATCTTATGTAAATATTTTCAGGCACTTTTGCCACTGTATATACTTTTTAAAAAAATGCAAGGATATCATGTACTGCATCCATAAAACTAATGGGCATTAAGTAAAACTGTGGTGTGGAGAAGGCTGGTAAGTTCAGGTGGTTGGGAAAACAAGACCATTCCAGAGTCATGTTGAACTACAGAAGATTTCAGTTACCAAGCTGGCTGACTTTGTGTAAATGTAGTAGCACGCAAGCAGTAACTGCTCACGGCTAAGGGAGTGATGGTGCTGGCAGACACACAGCTCAAGTCATCTCAGGCAAGCCACTGAACTTACCTGGCTGTATTACAAACTGATCTGAAGGTGGGGTTTTTGCCAAACAGTTGTGGAAGCTTTGCAGTATTTTAAAAGCATGTAAATTCTCTGGTAAAGCTTCTCTTTGTGTGTGTGCATTACATCAAGCTATCAGCACGATGTTATGTTCTACACCTGCTAGTTCTGTAACCCTTGTCACTCAAGCAGCTTTTTCCCAAGGTAGCTGAGTAGCCTGAGAGATGAAAGTGACATCTGGTTTTGTTTGAGTGCAGATTTTCTGCAAAACTAATTAGCTAAAGAAGTCTGAAACAGTAGTGGTGTATTTTGAACGTCCTGTTTTGTGTAACCGGTGTAGGAATGAGTTGCCTGTACCAGAAGTGAGGGGATAATTAGTGGGAAGTGTCACAGTAGAAACCTGAAGTATCTATTTGCAGTTGAGCGATTTGGCTTAGTTAGGTTGTTAAATCTAAGCAGTGTCTTGTAAAATAGGACCCTGGCTGAAGCCTAGGCATTGATGTAGTTATAAATATATTTCATTGTTAAAGTAATCTCATGGATTTAATAAACTGTGACATATTTCTGCCACTCCTAAGGAAATCCAAGAGTTGATAGTTGAAAATGTTTCAGTAACCAGAAATCCCACTCAGGCTGCAGCCTTTCCCAGCTATGTATTTTGCAAGACAAAAATTGTTCTTGTTTTCCTGGTCAAAATATAATTTTTTGTCCTTTTTTTGCATATCGGGGTTAGAGCCTTCTAGGAGGATTATACCTCAAAACAGTGTCACAGGTATTGTGTACCTGAAGTGTTAATGTTTGGGCAGAAACATCTCAGTGTAACATGTTAAATCATTGCAATGATAGAGTATTTATGTATCAATCCACTGTACTTTCCTGTTTACTTAGCTCTGCTGTATAAATGGGATCTTTGCTTTTTGTGATTAAATGCTTCCAGACGGTAAAGAGAAGAGCTAAAATTCTTGAAAACTAAATGGAAATAGTTGTGGGTTTTTTCAGGAAGCATTGTTCCTTAAAACTATTTTGGAGGCAGGAGGGGTGAATGAGCCTGAGATCTCGATATTTGTCAGTATTGCTTGGGGCCAGGGGATACTTAGGGTTGCAGAGTGTCACTGATCTTTGTAGTCAGCTGGGATACGTGTGCAATCCCGGTAGTTCATTTGGTAGTAAGCTTTTAGGGAATTAATCTGTGACTTTGTCTCTGCTTGTGACTGACAAACTGATAAAATCGTAGAACAGCCCAGGGTGGAAGAAGCCTGGAAAAATCATCTGGTCCAACCTTTGCTTTATGTATCAGATTCTGTAGTCAGAGTAAGCAGTGTGACTCAGTATTTAAATATCTTCTAGAATTCTGGAAGTCTTTTAGAAGATTTTTAAGTTCAGGATATAATAAGAGCTGACCATCCACTAATTGAATTGACTTGACAAGAAGTAATTATTTGATACCATTCCCCTAAGATAGCTTGTTCTTTCATGTAATTAGTGTAATGAGAGGTGGTGTGTGAGTGGTTGCTAATGCGAAGTCGCTGTTTTACAGTGTGTATTTTGGAAAGTAGTGCACGCTGCTTCCTTCCTGTTACAATGTATTTTGTCTCTATTTGTACCAAATGCCCTGATTAGAAACAAGATCTTAGGTTTGCTAAAGAGTCTGAAGGGCAGAGCGGCTGTGATAGTGCCAACTCTATGGATCAGGATTCGGGCACTTGATTTGCAGGGTACTGGAGTATTTGTGCTCCTGCTCTCTGAGAATTTTTGTTTCTTTAATGTCCACCCAATGCTTGGCATACACATGCTAATTTAAAATTCTCTGTAATGCAAAATATTTTTAGTTTTGTACTAGAAATATTTGTACGTCTTGTATATCTTTTGTACATTTGTACATTTTGTATATCTTTTTATTAGAAAAGGGTGATAGGTGATTTCTAGAAGATTCTGCTGACAAACTCTGTTTGTAGAAGCTGTGTGTCTGTGTGTAGTATGGAGTAGGGAACTTTTGTAGAAGTGGTATGAAGAACATTCACTTTGTTGCTCATCTAAATTACCAAGTATACAGTTCCTGCAAAGGAAGGCTGTGTTATAGAGTGTAAAACAAAGCTTACTGTCTTTGAACTCTACTTAAGTCTATCTTCTCTTTTCCACAGGTCACCAACAAAAGCTGAAACCCATGTAGTAAAGGTGAGTTTCTTTTTAAAATCATTCAAGTGCTTGTTGATGAACACAAGGTTGAGTATTTCCACCTAATGTAGATGTGCTACAGTAGCCCTGATATCTGCATACAAAGGAAATTATAGACTTTCCTTCTTGTAGGTAGCAATTGAGCTTGTCTTGAAATTCCAGCTTTCCTTTTATTTAGGGTATGTTACAGTGTCTTGAAGCTCATTTTATTCTGAAATGTGCATGTGCAATTTATTTAAGCTGTGTGTGATTACTAAACTGCCCTCTTTCAGCTGATTTGTGAGTAGTAAGCAAGCCTCAGCAGCACCTGGGTTTTCGTCCTGATTTATATGAAATAGTTGATTGTGCTCTCTTCTGCCTCCAAAATAAGAAAAATCTTAATGTTTGTACTTCAGAAGCCTCTCCTCTAGGTTATGTGAAGATAAAACACTATATTTAGTTTAATGAGACAGCGTTGGCACTTCCCACGCAGGTAATTGGTATTCTGTGCATAGTGACAGCGTGGCTGAATCCGTGGCTGAATCCAGCACTTAGTGAATAGGTGAGGAGCTGGAACCTTGTGCAAATAACACTAATTTCCTGGTCTCAGAAGGGCCAAAGGTGGTGCTGTACAGCACTTTTGCCGAACAAAGGCTTGTAGTTTTATCTGCGAAGTGTTGGGAAATCCTAGTGAAGCTAGTGTTTCTGAGCTGTCAGCAGCACTCTGCTCTGAATCAATAGTATTTCAATGGTGATACCATATCTAATTATACCTCTTAGGGAACAGAGGTATAACCCCCCATTTTGTGTTCTGTTTAATGTCCTTTTAATAATTAAGTATTGCATGTGTAACCTTTTCAAGAAATGTTGTTTTATCATTCTCGCTAAACTTCAAAACTAACTTTAATGTCTTCATGAATTATTAGCTATGAAGTTCTCTATGTTGCTATTAGATTTTTTAAATTTTTTAGCGTATCTTCCTAAATCACTTGTTCAAAGCTAAGTGGAAGGTGGAAAAAGTAGTACCTTATCTGCTTGGTATCATATCTGTTCAGTGAAGGTGTGACTAATGGTATAGTTTGTGTTGGAATGGGTATGAAATATTTCCTAAGTCCAAAGTTTAATAGGTGTGTGAGTTTAATGTCAACAGAATTGGAAATTAATATAATGGGCTTCTGTAGGCACTGATTACACTTAAGTATTTAAGTCGTCATATGTTTGAAGATAGATTTTATTGATCAAGCAAAGTAGAACTTGCATTTAGATTAGAAACACTGTGCCAGGAGGGGGAGGGAGTGGAGAGGGAGGAAGAATTTTTCAATAATTGCAGCTGTCTTTGCTCAATATGCCATTTCTTTAGGGCAGAACTCTTCAAGATGGATGCCAGCAAGAGTTTGGGGCAGGGGGGGAGTTTCAAACGTAATGTGTTAGGATGCTCTAGAGATTGTTTGATTGTCTGAGAGTCTAGACAAAGTCTAAGGAGAAATTTCTTAAGTATCTGTACTAGACAGTCACTATAAATAAAAAACCAGGGACAAATTATTGAAAATACTCTCTTCTAGTTGGCTCTGCTTTGAGGGCTACCGGATCTCTGCAGATCCCTTCCCATGTCAAGGATTCCATCAGATTCCACTTTAGATAGTGCTGATATATAGGCTTGTAGACAATGTGATTTTGTGGCCTTTCATTGGACTAGATGGTCTTTAAAGGGTTTTTTTCCTAACCCAAACTCTTTAGGATTCTAGTAATTCATGTAGAAGAGAAGGTGTATGATGAAGTTCTTACTAGTCCCTATCACCTGAGGTTAAAGCAGTATCCTATGGTATAAAATACTTGTGGTTCTGAACCTAAAATTTTTCAGGAATTGATCAAAGTTTACTCACAAATAGAATGTTTTCAGTTCATCTTATCTGGATTTTGGAAGGATCTGCATGAAGAGGACTGATGGCTAAAACAGGCAACATGCATTGGGAATAATTGTAGAATGTAAGATTCTGTGTTAGAACCTCAGAAGCGTATCTGTGACCACTTGATAGAGCTGTCTGCCTTAATTTGGAAATTTCTAATTAGTTTCTACTATAGGTGGCTATTATACAGTCCTTGCATCCTTTCCTAAAAGCTGATAAAGAAAATAGAAAATATTTTAATATGGAATTTCCATGCTGCAGATTATTACATGTGTTTGTTTCTCTAAACTTCATGTTGCCTTCAGTTTGATTTTAGTTGAGGTTGCAGCCTCTTATATATAACTGCCTATTTTGTTGCATAGTGTGCAGCCTTTCTGTGCAGACTGTGTAATACTCCTCATGTGTACTGAGCATTGCTGTTTAGACATCTGACAGCAGTAATGTGTGAAAATGTGGCAGATTTCTTGTCCTTTATGCTATATAATTTATTGGAGCTATATTTTTGTTAGATCGTCTTACTGAAGAAGTTACTACCGTCATCTTACAACTTTTTCTTTTGTAGGATATGGACAATAAACTACACAAAGCTGGAAATGAAACATTTGTACGAGAAATGAAACAAGATGACTCAAAAGAGGTTAGTTAAATATTGCTTTGAGCTTCCAGCATCACACTAAAAATATTAAATAATTTAATGATCAAAATTCATCCTGAAACTACTGTAGGTTAGACTTAGTCGTTAATGTTTGTAAGAATGTTCATTTAAAGGGTAAAATCAAACTAAGTGTTCTAAAAACATATTTAGGATTCACCAGTATTGAATTATTTGTGTAATTTACGGGATCATATTTAGCAGTACATGAGAACTCTGAAGAGTCAGCTTTTGTTTCCTAACTTTCTCTCCAAGTATATTAAAGAAGACTGGAAATAAGTCACTTTGTTTTAGCTTTTGAATATGCCTGTTTTTGCACCAAGGTTCTGGTCTCCTTTTTAAACAAAATGCATTTTGTATATAAAACAACTCTTCAGTGGAAGAGTTCTTGTGGGTGTTGTGCAGGCTGACTGGTTTTTGTACCCAGGAGGTGCCTGCTGGTGACGGGTAGAATGGTTTTGGTTTGTTTCTCTAGATCATTGACAGTATTATAGAAGAAAGCCAGAAGGCCCAACAACTAGAGGATGATGCTTTAGCTTCTAGAGGAAATGGATTGAATGTTCCAACTTCAGATGCAAATGCTTGGATTTCTGGAGCAGGTATCATTAGTGATATCCCAGAAGTACCAGCTGCTGAGATACCATTACCAGAAGACACTAGAGAACCAGAGGATCAGAGTGTGTGTAAGGACACTGAATTGGAGTCTGAGAAGCTTTTGTTTAGTTCTGAGCAACAGGAATCTCATAAACTAACAAAGGTAACAGATGCAACTGACCATAAAATGGATGAAACTAAAGCACAAGGAGAAACATCAAAAAATGAGGACATAACAGACAAGAAAGAGGCAAATACTTTAGAAAAAGTGGCTTCAGATTTATCTACCAAAGACCTTTCTACAACAGAAGAAATGCCCCCGGCAAAGCCACCAAGGCAGCTGACTGTAGAGCCTGACATAGTCGCGAGCACAAAGAAGCCTGTACCAGCCCGGCCCCCGCCTCCCACAAATGTTCCTCCCCCGAGACCACCCCCCCCTGCACGGCCAGCTCCACCTCCGCGGAAGAAAAAGAGTGAACTGGATTTTGAAGTGCAAAAACCTGTTTTAGAAGGCAAGTATTCTGTTTTAGATAGGTTTACTTATCTACAGGGTTACTATTTTTGTGTTTTGAGTCTTGTGATTTTAGTTTAGTTGGTGCGTAAAAAATCCTTCAACAATCTTAGCTTATTACAATGAAGTAATACCCTTCTGCTTTAGGAATGTTCCTCATTCATAGACTTTCTTGTAAAGTAACACTTCTACTGAAATAGCTGTAGCTATAGCAAGGAGAAGTTGACTCATCAATACATAAACAAAAAACAGTTACTTCAAATAAAATGTGTTCGGTCTGTATTTGCATAGAAACGCAAGTCAAGGTGTGGACTGAGATCTTATGAAAATGAGTCCTGGGTTACCAGGGAAATTACTTTTGAAAAAAAAGTTTAATAAAGCTGGAGGAGGCCTAGGTGTGAAATCATGTGTGAACCTCCAATTGTATATGAAATACATAATTGTGAGTTAGATTTGGTGGCAGTTGATCTTTAAAAAATACCCAACTGGTCAGAAAGGGTGTTCAGGACTGTAACTCTGATGTTAGGATTTGATGTCTATGGCAAGCGTTATGCTCTTCTTTCTAATAAATCTCTTTTCAGTTTCTCGAGACAGCTTCACAGCTGGTGGTCTTTTAACTTCAAGTTCAGTGACAGAGGGTGTGCCCAAAGATTCTCAGCCTTCTTTGGATTTGGCCAGTGCAACTAGTGGAGATAAAATCGTCACTGCACAGGTATTGGGAAATGGTTATAAGTTTGATAACTCTAACATTTTCTATTGCTTCAGTGTTACAGGAGGGATAATGTAATCTATGTCTGCACAATTTCAGGAAAATGGGAAAGCAGCTGACGGCCAAACAACAAATGAGGTACTTGGACCACAAAGACCCAGGTCTAACTCTGGCAGAGAGCTCACAGATGAGGTATGAATGGCTGTGGTCTGTGCATGGTACACCTTTGTGCTTGCTTTCCTTGTCTGTTAAATGAATTGTCATAGTCATTCCTTGTTCTCTGAACCACTCCATGTTGTCTCCAGGAATGCAAATAGGAGTGATGGCACAGCTGGCTTTGTCCACCTAAGCACTTTGTGGCCCCTGAGTCGTGTGTGGCATTAGCCTTTGGAGTTGTGAGCTGTAATAAACCTGAAATGCCATCACGTTTGTGTTGACGCTATGTGTATCAAGCTATGTGTAGCTATGAAGGTAGCTATGCAAACACCTCAAAGGATTTGCATGGGAGGGAACACCAACAAACCTGGCATTTTGTCATGTGTCTAAAAGGGGAAGGAGTCAGCAATAGGAAAATGATCTTCCTCCTTTTACTCTAAAAAGTAGTTTCTTCAGTAAATAATAACGCTAATCCTGATGATGTTTGGCTTTTGTAAGTTTTAATTTGTGTCTATCACTGTATACCTTTTTTTAACTGTTGCTAAACCTGTGTAAATGTTCATGAGATGCTCCAAATAAACCTTTGCCTTAGTGTCATGCTAGTTAGTTCTACATTCCTTTTCTCTCTGTGTGTTAGGTCTGCCTTTGACTAAACCTAAGATACAGCAGTTGGAGTAGGAAAGGGGGAGACTGCAATGTCTTTTAATTACGTGATGTGTTTGATACTAGTATGGAAGGTGTCAGGCAGCGGTTGATGTCTCTATAGCTGCATTTTTGATTTATGAAATTGAAGCTTGTGATATGTAGCTGCTCATCTTTGTCTAGTGGTTGATAATGTTTGCACTAACATGCTAATTTAAACTTAGTCTTTGTAAAATAAATATATAATGAGCTACAGAACTTCCCATTAAGATAATAATTTATAAGTTTTGATGATTTCTGTCTTGCTCTAGGTTTTGAAGTCTAATCAAGTTCTCTTCATTTCACATCTTTTTTTTTTTCCGTAGGAAATTCTAGCAAGTGTTATGATAAAAAACCTTGATACAGGTGAAGAAATACCTCTGAGTTTGGCAGAAGAAAAGTTGCCAACAGGCATTAATCCCCTGACTTTGCATATCATGAGGAGAACTAAAGAGTATGTCAGGTATGAATCGTGAGAGCCTTCAGCTCATAAGATGCTGTTGCTCCCATAGTCTTTGCATAAACGGAGGCTGTTCTTACCCAGGTAAAAAGGGCCTCAATCCATCTGTCTGACTGATCTGAGCTAATTCCCAGTTCTCAATGAACCAGTCTCGTTACTGATTTTTCTCAAGTTAACTAAAAGTTGCTGATATTGCTGGAACTTGACAAGCAAATACATCTGAAAATCCACTGATCTACAGTTAGCGTAAATGTCATTTCTATGCTGAATTTAACACAGTTTACATTCAAGTACTGGATGATGTTCATGCCACCACCTCCTGTAGCTTTTTCAGTGTTTCATAGGAGACTGCTCCTCTTAAGATCTGTTGTCATTAGTACAGCTGACTACTTTGAGGTTTACCTGTTCTTAATAGAGCTTTAGATCTTTCTGATGTGTAAAACTGAGTCTTTTTGAAATCTTTGATTGAAAAAGACACGTGCTTAATGATCAGAAAATCGTGTCAGTCTAGATGTTCTTTTCAAAGGCATATATGAGTTTATAAAACAGACAATTTTTAGGTTTTTTGCATTGGTGTATTATTGAAAAGTTCACATCTCTAGAACTCTTCTGTGAACAAACTATTTCAGAATTAACCACTGTTAATTTATTTGATATGTGGAAAGCAAAGTATGAGAGCAAAGTGGCATTTTACCAGTTCCTAGTAATTTAATGCATTTTGTCTGCTCTTAGTTTTCAAAGTGTCACAATAAGCTTAAATTGGAAATTTGTGGAGGGGAGTAATGTATCTTTGGCACCTGCAAAGTGTATGCAGCTTTAGTATCAAGATGCCTAAGAACTGAAAGACCTGTTTATTATGTGATTAACATAATGTCCATGTTTTTCCAATGTGTTACATGGAGGAATAAAGATGGATCCCAAAATGCAGAGCCTACTTTACTAATGTTTCATTCAATTTAGATTCATTATGGTTTCCTATTAAACAATCACTTCTGTATTTCCTAGTAATGATGCAGCACAATCTGATGATGAAGACAAAATGCAGACACAGCAAACTGACACTGATGGAGGGAGGTTAAAACAGAAAACGTAGGTGCTGTTTTATGTTTTTTCCTTTCTCTAGAAAGAAAAAACAGATTTTATTTTTCTAAGCTGAAGCTTCCCTTCTGACTACTGAACAACTTACCTCTTTAGTAATCACTTTACAAGTGATACCTGATTTTACATAAGCCTGTAGCTCTGTGGTTGAACTGAAGATTGCATGACTGCTGTGAAATTTACTGCTTATTTTAAGAAGCAGTAGTGAAAAAAAGATAAGGTTGCATTTCAAATCAAAATTATTGATTCATAATTGCAAAAAATGAGAATTTTCCATTATTATCTGTTGAAAAAGTACCCTTGCTTTTAAGGACTCAACTGAAAAAGTTCCTTGGCAAATCTGTAAAGAAAGCAAAACACCTTGCTGAAGAATATGGTGAACGCGCTGTAAATAAGGTCAAGAGTGTTCGAGATGAAGGTAAGTGACACTCAATCTCCTTTTTTTTTTTTTTTTAAATAGGATAGTTTGTTTATCCTTGTGCTTTTAGGAATCAAAGCTGGCAGAGGAACATACACTGCTGCATTCTACCGCTGTTCTACAGCAGATGATATGATTTTTTTTTTTTTACTTTTAGATTAGTAGGCATTTTGAGATGGACAGGTTACAAGGATAAATTCTTGTAAAGTAATAGTTGAGAGACCTTTTCTGCTAAACCAACTGAATACTCTGATTTTTTTCTTGTGCTATTAGAGAGAGGTTTTGATATCAAAATGTAAACATTTTTGGAAAGCTATTCCAGCAAAGGCAGAATTGGGGGTTATCTTCATTACTTTAGTAAATCAGATTGTTTTCTGGCAACCAGTGCCACAATTAGAATTCTCATGTAGCTTGAGCTCCTGTTAGATTTCCCAACTACCACTGAATTCCCCCCTTCTTGTTTCATCTGTATATCTTTCAGACAGACTTCTAATGCTGCAGCAAGCTGTTGTAACCACAGCCTTAGATAAGTGCCATGGAACTGCTGCACTTCAGTGTCTTGTGTTGCCACTGGCTGTTGGCCACAGCTCTTTTGCAATTCTTATGCTTTGTGGGTAAATCACCAGGCCATTGCAGTGTACTCAGAGAGAAGAAACCAGCAGACTCATTTTCAGGACACATTAAACTGCCAGAAATCACTTAGTGTAGGATCTGCTGAGTGCAAGAAAGGTGCCAAGAAAGGGGCGGAACAAAAATTGATAGCAGTTCTTATTTTCAGTGTTTGAATTCACTGTAGCCTAAAATTAGTGCAGATGTATTTTTAGACCTTGATGCAACACTGTTCTTATTTTGCTTTAAGATCTTAAAATTGCCTATAGAAATTGTCTAATTCAAGACTAATCTGCTACCAAAAAGCTTACTAATTAAGATTAAATGGGTGCTGCATTATATACTGCTGAATTTGTGTTCCTGTTAGTCTTTCACACAGACCAAGATGATCCCTCTTCCAGTGA
Source organism: Oreocharis arfaki (assembly GCA_013398015.1). NCBI lineage: Eukaryota > Metazoa > Chordata > Aves > Passeriformes > Paramythiidae > Oreocharis > Oreocharis arfaki. The sequence goes on from VZRR01000971.1 coordinate 445,688, forward strand.
TGATGAAGGGATGCCTTATACCAGACCAGTTAAGTTCAAAGCAGCACATGGCTTCAAGGGACCTTATGATTTTGAACAAATTAAAGTTGTTCAGGATCTCAGTGGAGAGCATATGGTAGGTCTCAAATTCCATCTGTGGTTTTGCTGAATCTGTTCATCCTAAGATTCAACTTTTCATTTTCATCTACTTGGTGACCTCCAAAAATGACTGTCAGGTTTATTCTCCATGAAAAACTTCATTCTGGGAAATAATAGTCTGGCAAAAAAAAAAAATTTGGCTGGTTTGACCAGATCTTCAGGGGGTAAAAAGCATGTAGATTCCCAGTCATCAGGGATTCTCCGGAGCTCTCCTTTGAAGAGTTATGGCGTCAAGCGGTATTTGGGTTTTTTTTGTTTCTGCAGTTACAAATTTAGGCTGAAATAGGCTATTTTCCACTACCAGAACTGAGCACAGACCACCAAGCTTGACCTGCTCAGCAGTAAATAAATTAGTGTATTAGACAGATGAACACAAGTATTGAACAGAAATACTTGATAGGTTCTGGAGGCAAAAGTAGGGAGAGGTTAATGGAGTATGTGGATCAGAATGATAAGGAGGGGAGAAACCAGAACAGGATATTTGCAGAGATGGCTGTGGAGAATGAGGCAGAAAAGCTACCTATTCACACTGTTTGAAGTGTGCATGCTTCCCTGTGGAGTCTGGAATACATTCTAGTATTCCTGGTTTCTGAAACTTCTGCTGACAGCAGCTGTCTGACATTTGAAGCAATCCCTCAGCTCTAAGTGTTGGGCTGAGAGTAATGACCTACAGCAGTCAGTGACTGGAGATTTCAAGCCTGTCGTCCACAATTGAACTTTCCATTCCTGCTGATAATCTGTGTTAGTTTCCATCATGCCAATATTTGACTTCTTAAACCTAGGAAATTCCTCCAGATTGGTGGCGCTTGGAGTCAAATGCCTAGTAACTCTTTATTCAGTAGCAGGAGGAAATGGGATACTGCTTCTGTGGTTATGTTTTATTGACTAGTAACTCTTTGAAGTTTGCACTGGAGAAAGAATTGTTATCTTCAGAGGCTTTGCAAAACCCTCCTGCCAATTATGAATATAACAAATATATGTAGTACCCATTTTGGTTGCCAGTTGGTGTAACCAATCAGTTTCTACTCTAAAAAAAAAGTGTGGGAACCTCAAGTGCAGCTACAAGTACTTGTTGGTTCTGCAAAACAAACAGGAGGTTCTGAGTCCCTCAGACAACTGTGCCAGTCTTATGTGGAATTCTGTGGTAGTGCTGACCTCCTGTAACTCCTCTCCTACAGTCATCTGCCCTGTGGGCTTTTTCTTTCAAACTGTTTTTGTACATGTCTTGCACAATCTACCAGTCTTAACAATTACTTATCAGTGTTTTGATCTACAGTTTATTTTACTTGTGGTATCTTGTGTATGTCTAAAATCTTGTCAATTGACGTTGTGGAAAGTCTTTTTGGTATGCAGAGAAGCACTTTTTGTGACTTAAACAATTATCTCTTTATTTTGACAGGGTGCTGTTTGGACAATGAAATTTTCTCACTGTGGTCGATTACTGGCATCTGCAGGTCAGGACAATGTAGTAAGGATATGGGTTTTGAAGAATGCCTTTGACTATTTCAATAACATGCGCATGAAGTACAACACAGAAGGTATTTCTCTGCATGGCTAGAGTTCTGAGACAGTAGAAATTCTGGGTATTTGGGAACTTGACTTTGACCATGGTGTTTCTGTCTGTGTTCCAGGCCGTGTCTCCCCTTCTCCCTCTCAAGAGAGCCTGAATTCTTCCAAGTCTGATACCGATGCGGGGGTAGGTACACAAGGTATTGGGAGGGGAAGAGCTGGGGGATCTGCACTGGTTTGTAATGCCAGATCTTCATTGTTGCTTTATCCAGACACGCATTAAGGAGTTCTTGGCTTGTGTCTTTGAGACACAAACTGTCATATCAATAATGTCTTCGATCAAGTATGTTAATCCCATGTGTAAGGGGTGCAAGCAAGGAAGTCCATCACTGAATTGAAAGCATTACAAAATCTGCATATCTGTGCTGTGGCCTCCTGCCAGAGGAGATTGCTGAATGAATTGCTGAGGGGAAAAGCCCTACATCATTGAATTCCCTGTCTTAGTGTTTTATCTCTGACCATTACTTGTGGTTGACGCCTGACTTGATGATGCTTTTTCCGAGGAAGGCTAAAGTGAGCAACGGGATTCTCAAAAGCCTAATGATACCTGGCGTATTTAAAGTTTTGACATCCATGTAGAAAAAAATGGAACATGACTGATGAAAAGTATTCAGACACTCTTACTTGCAGAGTTTCCAGATACTGTAGTAAACCTTGCCATTAAAATTAATGTATTTAAGGTGGTTTTTTTCTATTTTTGGCTTCCGGTAGTGTAAGAAACGGATGACAAAATCGGGGTTTAAGTGAAGATCTTGACAGTATCGTTATTCAGTGTGTGTTGTTTTGGCAGAGGGGGAAGCAGGAAGGTCAGCAATTGTTCTTTAACTCATGTAAAGGAGTGGGTTTGCTAAGCCACACACACCAGGGATGTCGTTTTGAGTGGTTGGGTTTTTTTGGTTTGTGGGGTTTTTTTTGGTTGTTTTTTTTTTTTTTTCTGGAGAGGTTGTGTATAAGAACTTCAAGAGCTTTTTTTAAATTACTACTTTACACTTGTTAATTCTGAACTGGTCTCTTACTAGGAAGTTGTCATTCATGATATGTACTAGAAACTTGGAAACCTGAACTCACAGTTTATATTCTGAAGTGGAGCACAGTTTTCAAGGTTGATATACGTTGTTCCAAAAGCTTATTTTCAGGTGTTTGTTTAAATTGCTGTCAAACTGATCCCACTGAAAAAGAGTTGAAAAATGGAAAATCCAGAACTTCTTAATTTTACAATTTGAGGATGATGTTTCACAGCCCATTGTACTTGACATTTGCTTCAGTTGTTTATTAGTGCAATATTATTTATTTTTAAGTAGTAAGAGTTGTTCAAATTGTTGTTGTCCGTATACTTCTTTAAAGCAGTAAGTGCCTCATTGTTAATTTTTCCAGCTAATATTTGGTAATATTTCTGTACATTTCTCTGATAGATTTGCAGTGGAGTTGATGAAGACCCAGATGATAAAAATGCCCCTTTTCGTCAACGACCATTTTGCAAATACAAAGGCCATACAGCAGATCTTCTTGATCTTTCCTGGTCTAAAGTAAGGCACCTTAATACAGGCTACACAGTTCTTCTGTGCATTTTCCACTACCATACATTTAAACAGTATGAAATGATCCTTGAAGTTAAAACAAGTTTTTGTGAAGGCAACATTTAATCTAATTGAAATAGTTGGAATAAAATGAGCAACCTTTTTGGGCTTGTGTAATTTAAAGTTGTCTGAAAAAATAAAAACAAACAAGCCAGTAACTATTACAGTTGTGTATTCAATAGTGAAAGTAAATTATTTGGAGTGGGAGGATCTTCCATTGAGTCATGTGGTTTCTGGTTAATGGTGTTACTGCTTTTCCTGTCTTCAGTATGCTTTGCTTTTTGTGCAAAGCGAAGCATTTTTTTTTTGTTCTGAAGTTGCTGAATATATACATGTATCTTAAAATTAAAGAATTACCTTGTTTCACATCAGACTTATTCAGATAATTTTCCTCATGGGAATGCAGTTGTACTTTTAGGAACACAGTCTGGTTGAAGCATCTCAGGCATCTCTGAAGTCTTGTCATGCCATTTCTTCTCTGAATACTTTAACTGCATTCCAAGTATTCATTTTCACTGAGATTCTTCCAGAAAATTTTCAGTGACTGAGGGTCAGTGTACAGCTCTTAAGGAAAGCACCGTTCAGTAATGGTAATTTGGATAAACCTTTTTATCTGAAAAGGCAAAATGTTGAATTTCATGGCGGCATAGAAGTTGGTAAGGCTCTAGCAATCAAATTGCTTCTGTATTTCCAGTTACTTTTGTGTCTGTTAATAATTGTGGAATTCTCTTGTTTCACAGAATTATTTCTTACTTTCTTCTTCTATGGATAAAACTGTCAGATTATGGCACATATCAAGAAGAGAATGTCTTTGCTGTTTCCAGCATATAGACTTTGTCACTGCTATAGCTTTCCATCCAAGGGTATGTGTAACTGCCCTCTTACTTCTAGAGAGGTAGAATTTAAAATTATAACATTCCACTCTTGTGGTTTTTGAGTTTTTAAAAAAATGTGATTGAGTAATAGAATTTGTGCACTTTAAAAATAAGCCTACTGGATAATATTCCAGAACTTTGTGTTCATCTTCACTGAAATTCACTGGGACTGTCTATGGGGTTTAACCATGTGTACATGTGAAGTGGAAAGTGAATTGTCTGTTGGCTGTACCGTAACAGCTGGTATAGTGTGGAGTAATTTTGTGAAAAACTAGAATTTCCAATGAGGAATATTGTGATTAAATATTTGTGGGGAAAAAAATCATAATTAAATTGAACAGATTGTCCAGAGACCATAGAATCCTTGGGAATTTTTTAAAACTTGACAGGATATAACCCACTACAGCCTGATCAGACTTCTGGAACTGTCCTTGCTACAAGCAGGGGAGGTGGATCAGAGATCTCTAGAGAGTCCTTTCAACTTATTTTTTATAATTTTTTTGAAATACTGTAATCAAGGTTCCTAATATTAATAAAACTCAAGTGGAAGAACAATGTTTGTCAGTGTTCTCTAAACATACAGAACTAGTAGATGTATGGGAAGCTGTGGAAGGAGCTTTCAGCTCCTGGCAAGATGAGTGTTGTGAGGGTAGAAGCTGTGCTAACAGTGAGCAATTTTCTAATGTGAGGTGTAAGTCCATGTGTGTAATCATGTCAAAAACCTGTAAGAATTCTAATTCCGTCTGCCACAGATTTCTTAAACATTATAATCAGCTCATCTGAGGGCTCTTATTGGGGAAATTCTGTAGAGAAGCTGTTTGGAAGTGGGGTGGGAAGGTTTTTAGGAAGGCAGAGACATACTCATAGCACAAGCAGAGATTAAACCTTATGTGTGTTCTCAGGATGACAGATACTTCTTAAGTGGTTCATTGGATGGAAAACTCCGACTCTGGAACATTCCTGACAAAAAAGTGGCATTATGGAATGAGGTAGATGGGCAGACAAAATTGATTACAGCTGCCAACTTCTGTCAGAATGGCAAATACGCAGTCATAGGCACCTACGATGGAAGATGCATCTTTTATGACACAGAGGTAAAAACTTTGAGACTGTGGATTTTGTTATGTTAAATAACAAACAGATTGAGAAGTCATGGTTATTTAAATATCAAGAAACAAACCTGTTAGAGCTTGAAACAAACTAATGTTTTTACACGAATTTTTCAAATTGGGACATATTTTAATATCTTTTCAGCACTTGAAGTACCACACACAAATACACGTACGTTCTACCAGAGGTCGAAATAGAGTTGGAAGAAAAATTACTGGCATTGAACCTTTGCCAGGAGAAAATAAGGTACTGTCTTTCAGTGCAGCTTTGGCCCAGTACTGAAATTCTGATATTTATATCTAATGCTCAGTAAGTTTGTGCCAAATCTTTTAACACTACTAAAATGAGCCCTACTCTTTGCTGATTTAGGCTAATACAATACTAAGTAGTGGTAAAATAGAAGATATATTCTTTCAATTACATTATGCTGTGATTATTATGCAGGTGAAAAAATGGTTACAGATGACTAGTTGTTTCCACTCCTAAATTTATTTATTTCTTTTCTAGATACTAGTGACATCAAATGATTCTAGAATCAGGTTGTATGACCTAAGAGATCTGTCTCTATCTATGAAGTACAAAGGTTACGTCAACAGCAGCAGCCAAATCAAAGCCAGCTTTAGGTAAGACAGTATTGTAACAATGGAGTTGTTGGATTTGGGAAATGCTGTGGCTGAAGTACAGAGGGTTTTGTTTAAATAATCTACATTGGCTTGAAACTGAGCCTCTGAAATGTCACTTGGCCCAGAATGCAAAGGTAAAAAAAGGCTCTGGTCAAGAGCTGGGAGCTCCTGTGGATGAGTGAATGCTGTTGCATCCTGTGGTCAGTATGATGTGTGTCCATTACTATTGCTGTGAGTCCAGGAACTGTGCTAGAACTGAGGCTGAAAATGACCTTGGGAGGTCATCTTGCTCAGCCCCTCTACTCCAGATAAATTTCCCAGATTAAATCATCTCTACTTTCTGGGCTGTAGCCCAGTTAGTGTCAGAGTTTAGAGATGCAGAGCTACTGTAGTGCACGCTTAAGTAGCTAAGAAAAGTAATGTTTTTCATCCTTTGAATCTTTAGCCATGACTTTACCTATATTGTAAGTGGTTCAGAAGATAAATATGTCTACATTTGGAGTACATACCATGACTTGAGCAAGTTTACATCTGTAAGGAGAGACCGAAATGACTTCTGGGAAGGCATTAAAGGTAAAAACCAGCTTTTGATCTTTGTTTTATCAAAGCTCATATGATTTGAAAGTTGAAGTCTTTTATTTGCTATGCATTTAGTTTGAACAAATTTGTAGCAGAATGCATGGTAATTGGTGGCCTGTCAGGAATCCTTGTTGGATGGCAAGAGACAGGGTAGCTTAGAGCTTGTCCAGCTTCAATAAGAGCTTTGGAATTAATGTAATGTTTTGCTGGCTGATTGTAGAAATCAAAATAATTATCAACCCATAATCCCTTATGGAAAAGTGACTTTGAAAACAAATGCAAGCTTATTCTCTTTCATAGCAGGCTAAAAACCAAAATGGGTGGGGAAAAAAGCAGCTCTTTTCTCCTACACATACACACAGTTTTTGGGAAATGTGGGGCCATGTTTATATCAAATGTGTTTTGGACCTCTTGCAAGTTAGTTTTGGGCACTTAGAGCATCTTCTAAAATCTCTAAGATTACAGAACAATGACAGTTGTTCCTTGAATTCTGAGCTCTACCTGATGCCACTAGCACTGAGATTCTTGGATATTTACTAGAACTTATGCCTGCTATTCTTGTAAAATTAACAAATTCTTGAAACAAGGTAATCAAAATTGGATTGTCTTTCTGAAGCGCACAATGCAGTCGTCACCTCTGCGATCTTTGCTCCAAATCCTGGTTTGATGGTGTCACTGGAAACTTCTGAAAAGCAAGAAGCTGAAAGTAAGGGAGAAGATTGCGAGATATCAGACACCATACCCTCTGGTAGGTGTTGAAGATGAGCTCTGCTTGGTACCATGGCATGAGCAGGAAAATATTATCAATCGATATTACTGAAAAATACTTTCGATCTGGGTGGGGGGGTTTCTTGAGAAGAAAAGCCCTTGCATTGGCATGGATATATATTCCTATTTAGCATTCCACCTTGAACATTTTGGCAGCTGTTGCGTTTTTAAAAGCTGAGGATGTGAGATGAGGGGTACAGTTGCCATCTGAAGTACTTTAGGATTAGTCCTTTTATGCTGGAGGTAGAGCTGTACCAACCATTAATAAAAGGGTTTCTTTCCTAGAAATGCACATGTTTCTTGAAGTATTGGCTAGAAATCAGGAATATGATAAAGGAAGAAGGGTATCACAGTGCTGTCATATATTTTAATGAGAGCTTGATTTTTATATTTATTTTTTTTTAATGAACTAACAGTTTATTCTCTTTCCTGTTAAGGAGCTCTGAAGACAGATCACACGGAAGTGCTTTTATCAGCTGACTTTACTGGAGCAATTAAAGTCTTCATTAACAAAAAGAAATGCATATCTTAGTTGGTTTGTAACTGACAGCATAAAGCTATGGTACTGTGGGATTAAAATTCCATAAATAATGCAGGCAAAAGCAAAGTATCTAATATAATAATGTTGCAGGCTGATTTATTTTTAAATCTTTAAGGCTACTCAAGTATTGGATCCTTGGAAAGCAGTGTGCCTATTAACACCTGAGCTTGTAGGATAGAAAAGAATGTGTAAGAATAATCTGACCAAACATTAGACTCTAAACTTTCTCCAAGCAGTTGTTTTGCAATGTCATTGTGAACCTGCACAGGTTTCTGCACAAAAACGTGTTCACACATGTGTGTGCCTTTGGGTTATAGGCACGAATCAGAACCTGTATCAAAAGCATTTTAGTGGTGCTTGTGGCCACTAGGTGTCAGGAATATGGAGATGGGAAGGGAAAGGCTGGAAAAATGCTGAATAATGTAGTCTGATCTTTGCACAAAATTCCATTTGAGAAAGATCTTGAATTTGTAGTAGCTAATATTCAGAGTTTTAAGTTATCCAAGTTTTTGATGGGTCAGCAACCATGTGTAAATGTTTTTATAAATTTCTCAACTTCAGGACGTGAGAATTTTTTTGTTGTCTTTTAATTGTTGTGGACTTTAGATTCCTTTCTTATATATAATCTTTTGCACACTGGAGCACAATACTTGTGTAAAGAATTCTCTCATTCCTTGTTCACGGGCACCAGGATATATTCACCTTCCAGCTAAAATTAAGCTGCATTAAAAAGTTCTTATATTTTACAACTATGTAAAATAAACTGTTTACATTTTTTAAGCATTGTAGCTTAAAGTTTTAAGTTCTTTTTGTTTGTTTAGTGCCACTGAGTTTTCAAAGTCTTTGTAAATATTCATATAAAACACCTATGAAGTAACATTCTGGGTATCATAACCCATGAAATGTTATTGATGGTCAGATGTTTCAGAGAACAAATGTATCATTAAACTTGGTCACACACTTGGAAATTGTTGCTTCTTTTCCATTTTGATTTGTTCATTTGCCTTTTGTCTAAGTACTTTTGACCTGTTTCTGAGATCATTGATCCTGCAAGCACTTTCCTTCTGAGTTCTACTTTTCCGAATCTTGTCACATCTTTCTTTCTGAAAGAATGGGGAATGGAGAACTGCAATTGGATATTAAGCAGAATTAAGAGTAATTATATGATAGTTTAGCATGAGGAGGACACTTCAAAAGTGTGTGCAGAATCCTCTCCTTGCCATTCGTGGAAGAATGAAAACATGGAAAGGCAGGAAGTGAGTCTCACTCATCTTTTAATTCTTTCCTACTCAGGTGAATTTGGCTATGACTTTGTATGGAATTGTCTTGGACAAGAAAGGCAGTTGCAAGGGGTTTATCATCAGTCAAAATAAATACAAGAATGGTACACACATTATATAAAATTATCTTCAGTTAGCACAGTTGAGTGAGTTTGACTCGGAGTTGAAAATACCTGCATGGATAAAACAAGTGAAACTCTCAAGGTTCTGTTTTTGCTTTGAGCTCCACTGAACTGACAGAAGTGAGGAGATGGCACAAGAAGACATTTGGTTTGTGACTCCAAAAATCAGTTTCTATAATATGTGCAATATCTGTGTAGAAGACTGTAACTGACTGAGATTTCTGTGAGCTGTTCCCAAACACTTCTAGGGTTTGTTATAGATGTTTTACATATTTATTGACTAATACAAGTTAAGAAGCTGCTTTGTGCAGTGCAAATGCCATCACTTTGCATACAGGTACTTTGATTCCAGAGTCTTGGCACATTGTGGCCTTCCTGTCTCTGAAACTGAAAGTCCAGACTGGAGGAAGAGGCATATGGGCTTAGCACTTGGGGATTTTGTGTATGCTTCTTTTTTTGTGTGTGTGCTGCTGTTCCATTCCTGCTTTTCCCATATTATAGTTAGAGTAGTAAATGCAAAAATTAGGGATGAGTAATAGGAGAAGGGAGCTCTTATTAGCTGGTAAGAAATACACAGAAGAAGATGGGTCAAACCCAGCTTTGAGTGACTGAAGACCTGGCTGCTGTCAGCATGCAGTGTTGGAGGTACATGTGGGGCTAAGTGGGCTTCGGGAGGGATTCCTGCAACATGAAGGGCCTGCATTTTGGCAGGTTTTTTTCAACATGACTACTGTGGAGGTATAAGTTGAACTGTTAGTTTTGCGTATTAGCTCCCAGAAACTCTTTTAAGATGTGTGTTGGACCTGTTAAGTGTTCAGGTGATCATAAAAAAGGCGTTATTGCTTTCATTATCCAGGCAGTAAACAAAGCTGCTCTTGAGGAAGACTGACTTCCATTTATCTTGATATTTAGCTTTTCAGCACTCACAGTTTTGGTGTTCCCCTGCATTGATCTAGTATTCTCAGTGCTTTTTTCCCAGTTTAACTGTTCTGCTCATTTTTAATGGTTCAGAAATTATTGCCTATTTCCCTCTCCTTCCAAAAATTGTGTCAGTTAAGTGCCATTCCAGTCTGAGTGGTGCTGTGTCCTGTCTGATCTCAGCCACTGCTGCATCTGGAGGCTTCTCTGGTACCTTACACACTGCATTCTGCTTTTGTCCAGAGCCTCCAAGTTCTCCTTGCAGGTAAATGTTAAGTTGCAGGTAAATGTCAGTTTCTCTGCTGTGCCTGTTGGGTTCAGTCAAGTGCCTTCACTGTCTGTACATCAGGGAGTGCCCTTGCACTGCAGTGATGTTCCTGGAGCACAAGCCCAGCATGGACGGAGATCTGTTGAAATAAAACACTTCCCTTTGTGCAGGAGGGTTCCTCTCTCTGGAGTGTTTTTTGCAGGGGCCTACTTAAAGACTTCTATTAAAGAGCAAAAGGTTGACATCCATGTCATCAACATTCTGCTTCCAGAAAGTGATTGAGAATTCTCAGGAGGCAAAGTGAAGAATTATTGCAGAGGAACCTTGGTGCAGGAAATGTGAATTAACCCGGTCACTTCCCAAGAATCAATAAAAAGCTGATTGGAATGTCACAGATCTTCAGCACCTCATTTCTGCTGTAGCTGGCTCCTGGCAGCTGGTTCTGGCAGTGAGTGGCTGTGGTTGGAAACAAAGCTGTGTCTCGGCTACCTTTGTCTCTTTTCGAGCTGGGCACCAAGCCCCGTGCATGTGCAGAGGGATAAAAACAACAGATTGAGTAGATGAATCATGCTAAAATTTGATTTCTAGATGCTGCACAAGTAATGTTTTCTGAAGTTAAAAAGGGGAGAGGTGTCTTTGCTTCTTTTGGTTGGTGAGATTCTTCTGGGTTTTGTTTTTTTGACTGAAAGCAATGCTGAACTCGGTGGCTGGCATGGTGCTAACACTTTTAAGCCATAGGCATGGCAGAATCGATTCACCAGTCACAGAAGGCCACTGTGGGGTTTTTGCCTGTCATTAGCAATTTGCTGAACACATGTTGGGAAATGGCCACTCTTCAAATGATCCAAAGTGAGCCTGTGAGTGTAAGGAATGCTAAGCTGTTACCTTTTGAGGCAAACTTGCCTGTTGCTTCTAGCTGCAATATCAGTAATTAAAATTTTTTTGTGTTTTATCGGTGTCTGTTTTCTAACTGTTTTCTCTAGTTCCATATATGATACCTTGCTTTTTTGAGAACTGCTTATAAGCACGTTGCTTCATTTTGTGGAAATGGGAACAAACTGGGAGGCTGTAGGTAACTGTTGACTGGTTCTGAGGACATGCTGCTGGAGTCACGAATCCATGTTCTTTATGCTGACGTCTATAGCTGCTACTTTTGCTTTCCTAATTTTTAGTATTTTGCTAGTAGTATTGGTCTCCTGCCAAGATGCAGTGGAGGCTTTTCAATTCACATGGTTTAGAAACTGGTTATTTTTTCCTATATGTGCTTTTGAGATGGTGCTTCAGGCTTCTGTGTGGAATTCTGCTCAGACTACAATGCTCAGTAAATGGAGCACGAAACATGAGTGAAGCCAAGTGCTGTGTACAGAACAACACAAAAGGCCATTCAGAAAGGAATATGAGTACTTGTTTAAGCCTGTGGGTAAATTTGTCTTTAACTGCAGTAAGTGATGGGTACATGTTTAGAACAGTGCCAGAAAGTTTTTTCTCCCACTAACTGTAACTCCTTTGATTTTTGTAGGGTTCATGCATAAATTTAAACCTTTCCTTTAGAACCCTCCTGAATAAAGGCTGGTATTATATTATGGTGATTAACAGAACAGCTTGTTACAGAATCACATGTTACTCAAGGTCCAGGGAGTCCTCTGAAGCTCTAGTCCAATCCACTCTGCTCACCCAGGTCGGAGAAGTTGCACAGGCCTTTTAGTATCTCCAGGGATGGACACTACAGTTTCCCCAGGTAACCTGTCCCAGTATGTGGTCGGCCTCACAGAAAGTGTTTCCTCGTTGTCTTCCATTCTTCTTCCACTTACTTCCTCTGTTTGCATATCTAAATGTCCCAATGTCATTTTTGTCTTTTTAGACCTATTGGGCTTTGCTTAGTTCAATTTGTGCCTAAGGTTTTTAACAGACTCTGTTTTTATGGAAGTAACTGCTACTTCCTTTTGCTGTCTGAAAACAATTAAGAGTAGTAACAAAGTAAGAAAATTTGAAAGGGTGAGAGATTATTTTATTGGCTTGTGCAGTACTTGACTCCGCAGAGCATACTGTGAAATAGATTTATTTGAGCAATGGTGACTCCCCACCCCCAATACTGTTTTCCAGTTGACCTCACATATCTATACAAGGAAACAAACATTAGGGAATTTTTTCCTTCTGCCTTTTCACAGTTGTCATGAAAAATACTGGGCAGAGACCAGGCAGCAATGGCATTTTGACCTAAGGAGGGATGTCCAGAAGCTGTGTGTATCCACCTCTTAATTGCTGTATTCTTTGTCCAAGCTAGAGAGTTGTTCGTGGGAGTTGTGTGAGATGTTAATAATCATCTTGTCTGTGACAGTTATTGTAAATGATCTTTAAAGCAGAAGATAAATATGGGAGTGCTCATAAGCTGGATGTTGCTGTGTTGCAGTAGAGCTCTATAGCTTAAACTGAACCCTGTGCTTTCCTTCCATCACTCCCATCTGATTAGTTGTACACCAGGATGCAGAAGAGAGGGGCAACAGCTCAGGGGCATCATCACTGTGCAGTGCTGGATGCCCCAGTACGCGGAGACACATGGATATGCTGGAGAGGGTCCTGCAAAGGGCTAGTCAGGTTATGGAGAGCTTGAGAGAGGTGGGTCTGTTCACCCTGGGAAGAGCCATCTCAGTGGGGGTCTTGCCCATGTGTAAAAATTCCTGAGCAGGTAAATGTTGGAGGCTTCCTGGTGGTATGCAGTGGGAGAACAAGTGGCCATGGGCACAAATGAGATATAGGAAATTCCTGTGTTTAAATAAACATGTAAAAAGTGTTGGGTTGGGGTTTTTTTTCCTGTCAGAGCAGTAAAACACTAGAACAGATTCAAACATCTGCCTCTTGAAGTGTTCCAAATTTACCAGAAATTGTTCTTGCCCTTTCTCTCTGGGGTTAGAGGTGGAGCCTGCAGGGGCAGCGAGGCAGCCAAGGCAGTGCTGTCACTGTTGTGTGTGACCACGTTCGTGATGTGCTGGTGCAGGCAGCAGCTCTGCAGTTGCTGTCAGTGCTCTCCACTTGTACAGTGAGACCAGTGCTGGCCCTCACCAACAACCACGTCTTGACCTCTCTCCCTGCCACTGTCTGGGTGTGCAGAATACATGGAGTGAGGAGGTTTTATCTCTGCTCAGTTCTCTGTGGCAGAAGAAAAAATGCCACGTATGAAAAATGAAGAAGAGGGGATTTAGAGACAGATTGCTATTAATCTAATTTGTAGTTCTTTATCTGAAAATAGTTAATGCTGGGTGTTTCAGAAGCAGCATCTCGGTCTAATTTTCTTAAATCAAATATGATGAAGTTGCCTTATTTTTCAGGATGTAGACTTTGGGAGAACTTCTAAATACAAAATACAAAAACCTGGTGACTGCTGAGTCAATATTGTCTCTTTAAGGTTGTGATAAGGACAGCCTGGCACATAACATGGATTCACAATTACTGGTGGTGCCTCTTAGTGCTACTTCACTGACTCTTCTTGCAAGGAGTTTACCCAAGGTCCCTGCAAACCCTTGTATGCTCTTCCACGAAGGTGGATGCTGGTAGGACCTGGAGGATGCACCTGCAGCTGCTGTGACTTCCATGCCCAGGAGCTGAAGAAGGAGATGAAGGAGTACAGCAGCCCTGGCACGAAGGGCAGCAGTGTGTGATCCTGCAGAGCTGAATGTTCACCCAGAGGGTGCCCCTCTGGAAAAGGCAGTTGCTTGGATTTGGCACTCCTTCCAGCCCTCCCATCCCCAGGATCTGTGCCTGTGCCATCCAGGGTGAGTCACCAGAGGGCAGCCCTTTAAAGCCAGGACTTTGCAGCCTAAGGACCAGTTTCTTGCTGCAGTGCTGGAGCATCCTCCCGTCACAGGCCTGGAGAAGCCAACAAGTGGCTGCTTAATGACAGTGCCATTGACAGCTCTAGTGATGGCTGACAGGGCATGTGGCTCCCCGGGAGAAACAGCCACATCTGTGGTGTCTGACCAGCTGCTCTTGCCATACCTAGCCTTGCACAGTGCATCTCCTGAGATTTCCCAGATTTCCCCTGAGCATACCAGCAGTGCTGGCTGGCTGCGTGTGCAGCTGAGGAGTGATGTCTGATCAAGATACCCAAGCACTTCATTTGTCCCTTGCTTTGGCAGGAGGCAAGAGCTGCACAAAAATTGTTGCTTAAGGAGTTCTTCATGTGTGGACCTGGGGCAGTCTGTGTCTTGGCTCTGCTATCAAGACAGGTGAGTGTGCAGGTGTCATTCTAAGGCCACTTTCTGGTTTGTTTGTTTGTTTGTTTGTTTTTAATTTTGAAATACTTGAAATACATTCAAACATCACAGCTGTATCTCACAGGAATTTTGAAGCTGGGAAATGGAAGATGTAATGGCATTCATAATCCTCCTCCTGCCCGGCAAAAAAAGCACATCTGGATATGGGAAACTGAGTCTGGCAGATTCCCTGCAGGAATGCAGGACCCTCTCCAATGCAGTAAAGCACTTGATTAGTCACATGCTTAGATTTACCAAATAGGTGAGTGTTTTTCTGGGACAGGCTCGTGTGCAGGTGATAGAAAGGCCCACAGATAACCAGTGAAAGCAGTGAAAAATGGGCTTTTTGGCTGATAATATTAAGTGCCTTTTATCTTGGATGGCTTGAGAAATTAAATCCTAAGCCTGCCACTAACACTTCAGCACCTTTGGGAGGTTTGCAGAGCCAGTCCAGGGGTCCCCTATACATGGTTCCAGACCTTATGTCAGCGGCAGCTGCACTGACAGATATTTGTCCAAAAAAAAGAGATTCTTCCTTAGTGCATCTTCTGTGCCATAGTGCTACTGGTAAGTGGGAAGAATACCACTATCAGTCTAATACGATGTCCTCTGCTAATTTTCTCTTCTTGTAGTCTGTGCTGTCCAGCAGAGCTGGGGAGGAGGTGTGGCAGGAGAGCCGTTTTGCCCAGGTTGGCTACACCTTTCAGTGTGTATCCTCACTGGGAACTACAAGCTGCTGCTGCTCACCCTCTGATCAGTCAGGCAGGTGTGCGATCAAAATGACATTGGGGACTTCAAGGCTGTAGTCTCAACAAAGAGACAAGAGGTGAAAATGTTAGCACATTTGAGTCTGTGGGCAGACCGAGTTGGAGAAAGTTTGGTTATCTGAGGCATTGCAACTCCTCAACACTTCCAGAATGCTCCTTCGTGTCCTTGGGTGCCTTTCTTATGCTGATTAACCATTACTGGCCTTTCTTCCCTGTGAAAAAGGAGATGAAAACTAAAGTCCTTGCAGCCCTGGGTTTGTCTGTCACAGCAGTGCTGTGGCTACTGTTGTCTTGCCTTAACGCTTCTTGTGTTTGAGACTCTTACTCTGATGTTTAGTCTGCCCGAGAGGGAGTCACAGCTTTCTGCAGGTCGTTTTCATGTGATGTGTCCTTCCCTTGGCTTTTATGTTCCTTTTCATGCGTTGCTTCAAAAAACAGCCTCACTGTTCACTGGTCCTCCCTGGCTGCTGAGCTCAGGTCAGTGGGATGCTGATGGGCAGCTCTTTGGATGCTGGCACTGAACCAAGCTTGTAATCTTACTAAGAACCGTTTGCTTGTCTGGATAAAAAATGGAGTGTGTGCTTTAGGGAGGGTTTTATTTCTTGTCGAGTGACCGTCACTGCACTCTCCTCCCCGGGCAAACACTCTGGTTCTCAGAGCTGTTCCTAATGTAGCAAGCAGAAGGCAGAAATGGCTCTGCCACAGGTGTTGACCCCAGTCGTTGGTGTGGGCTTTCCTTCAGTGCCCAACCCCCTCTTGAGGAGCCACAGGGGCCAGGGGCTCTCCCCAGCAGCCAGGATCAACAGGGCTACCCTCACTCTGTGACAAGCATCGTTGTGTTACCTGCCCTTTCGTGGCCAGGTGAAGGAGACCTAAGAGTTTTATTTGCCAGTTCACTGCAGGGGCGTCACTGAAACTGTGCTGTGAGGATTCGAAGTGGTTGATAATATCTCTCAAGAGGGTTCATGGGTGTGGGGATAAGGAAGTGAACCTCACTGGGCTGCTACTGGAATTGTGCATTACAATGCTTTTCATTTAACTTAGGTTTGGAAAACCTTCATGTTTGTGAGAATGCAAATTCTTTAACTTGTCAACTTTTTCTTTTTCTGTCCCACATGTAATAGGTACTTGATAATTAACAATAAAATTTCAGATTTGTTTTGCTTCTGGTGTAAAAAATCAGAGCAACGTTTCATATTAAATGGTGGCTGCTGTCCCTTCAATGAACTGCTAAAAAGCAGAACAGTAACTGGCTTGCATGCTTTAGGAGTCACAAATAACATTTTGAACGACTTGGATCATAATGGCTGTATTCATTACTCCCTACAGATTGGCTCTCATAATCAAAACTATTTCTCTATATGTTGTGTGACTTAATGGCATGCCTGTAATTCCAGTGAGATCCTTGTAGGTAGTATGTAATCGGTCATATGGCACACTGTGTGTAAATTCCTCAAGCGTATGACTATATGGCAACTCTATTCAATCCAGTATCTTGCTGTGAAGACACAACACACAAAATAAGTTAAAAAAATTAAAAGGCTTGGATGAACAAAACAAAGGCTCTCTATTGTGATTTCAAAATCACCATCCTTAAAAGAAGGGCACAATGACAAAGTAACGAGGAGTAGGAATTGAGTCCTAAGGAACCTTTTGTTCATATCCTTACTTCTTGGTTTTGCAGCTGGGCAAGCAAATGTGATCATGGCCTCTGTAGTCAAAGCACTTTCCTACAGCAAACTCTATAGGTTGGATATTTTCTCATTTAACCCCAGCTGGCAGCTCAGCTGCACACAGCTGTTCCATCCCTCCCCCCCAGTGGGATGTGGGGGGAGAATCAGAAGGGTATAAGTGAGGAAACTGAAGACAGTTTAGTAGATAAAGCAAAAGTCACTCACACAGCCATAGCAAAACAAGGAGTCCATTCTGAACTTCCCAGGGCAGAAGTGTTCAGCCATCCCCAGGACAGCAGAGCTCCGTCATGAGTAATGGTGACTAGGGAAGACACTCTGAATGTCCCCACTTCCTTCTTCTGACCCAGCTTTATACCAGTCGTCTGATGCCATATGGTGTGGGATGTCCCTTGAGTCAGTTGGGGTGAGCTATCCTGGCTGTGTGCCCTCCCACCTCCCTGTTGCACCCCCAGCACTTTTTGGGTGGGGTGAGGAACAGAAAAGCTCTCGCCTTGACTCTGTGTCAGCGCTGCTCAGCGGTAAGGAAAATATCCCTAATTATCAACAGAGTTTCCAGCACAAATCCAGCCGGCTACCGTGGAGAAAAATAACGCAGCACTGAGAGGCTCAGTAGAAAGGTCTTGTCCTGGATCCAGTTTAGCCTTACAGGAACATCTGGTACAGCAGGGAGATCACCAGCCCAAGCGGACCCGTGCCCCATTCGGCACCGAGTAATGCTCCCGCCGGGTAATGTTGTTCCAAATGTCCAGCCCCTTCAGCCGGAGGCTGCTGCCCTCGGTTGAGCCCCGGCATTCCGCGCCCTTCCTGGGCACACCGCTGCTGCATCTCCGGTGGCCCACCGCGAGCATCCCCTGCGCTGGCGGCGGGGCACGGTCTGGCCATGCCCGGCCGAGGCACCGGGGCTGTCCGTGCGCCGGAGCGACGTTCGGGGCACCTGCGGCGGGGACAAAGCGGGAGCAGGCGGGGCGGAGCGAGCAGGGACCCTCCCGGTCCCGCCCCGCGGCTCCGCCCGCCCCGCCCCGGCCCGGCCGCGCCCGCCCGGCGGCTGCGAGGGAGAGCGCGGGGGAGGCTCCGGCTGCGGCTCGG
>VZRR01000971.1:464251-593120 GCA_013398015.1 Oreocharis arfaki
GGGGGGGGAGGGCGCGGCTGGGCAAGGCAGGGGATGGGGATCCCCTCCACGTGTGTTGTGCCGTGCCATCCCGCCGGCCTGCCCACCTGCCGCCACCGCGCCCCTCTGAGGGCTCAGAGCCGAGCAGATCGCAGGGGAGCGCCGCTTCATCCTAGCATGCGGTGGTGCTGGGGTGGTGGCAGCAGGAATGAGCGGGATGCTGTCAGTGCGGGGCACTGAGCAAACAAGTAACGGAGTAACGGGGTGCAGACGATGTGAAACTGGCACATGGATAGGGCAGGACTGAAGGGCACGACCTGGCAAGGTGAGAGGCACAGGCCCTGGCGTAAGCCAGGAGCTCGATATATCCCGGGAATCGCGCTCAAATGTCTGGGCTGAAAGTCACGTGCGTTATCAGATGCGTTTCATCCCGGCATGTGGGATGCTGCAGCAGGTTATCTTTGTTGTGCTCGCAGCTGTGCAGACGGTAGTGCTGTGCCTTGAGAGGGTGCCGGGGTCAGCTCACAGCTTCCCGGGGCTTTGTTGGATGTGTTTCACTGGTGCTCATTGAATTACTGTAGCGTGTAATCAACTTTGACCTTGACTTTGATGGAAGAAAGGTTAGTCAATGGGATATGCAGAAAGTGAGGTACAAGTTTAGCAAATAATTCCTATTATTTCTCTACTATTAGACTGAATGGCGTGTGCTGTTAAATAAATTGAGAAGTTTGAACATTTCTTTTAAAAACAGAGTTTTCTTGTAAATTTACGGTTTTCTAAGCCTGAAAAAAAGCCATGGTGATTATCCAGCCTGATTTCCTAGTGCTAGTTTTTGCTTCCTATGTGTGGTTGTTTGGGGATCCTTATGGGCTTCCATGTGATTTGCTTTCCCTCTTTTATCAACAGTACGCAAGGACAAAGGCTTTGTACAAGCTGATGGAACTTTTCATTAAAAATAAAATTGCGTATTTAGGACTAGAAGAGCTTTGATATCCTACAGGCAAATGGTTATGTGGTGCCTGTGTTAGGTTCCTCCTCTCAGAATGGGAAGGGGTGGGTGGGACTGCAGATGAAGATAAAACCTTGACAGGAACCCCAAGGAGCCATCAGAGTCAAGTATCCGTCAGGCAGCCACTCTTTTTCTGATCCTCTCTAGGGTTTCATTGCCCACACTGTCCCTGCCAACTTCTCTCTCTTTCTGGCAGGCAAATCCCCAGAGCTGCTGTGCTGCCTCGTGTGTTTGCAGTCAAGCAGCAGAGGAGGGTGAGGGCAGGTGTTTCTGATCCCTAGGTCCTGGCAGAGTTTCCTGCTTTTGACAGTTCAGCAGCAAGGGATAAATTCCAGCACTTCTGCATCACTAGGAAGAGCCATAAGACACTGCAGTGATCAAGGAGTGGGGAAGGAGGTGGCACGAGCTTATAGGGCTGTCTCAGATGGCATTTTGACCTTCCTCAGTGATTAAGGATGAGATTTGCTCCAGCAAAAGGCTGGCTCCTCTCTATCTGCTGGTTTGTCGTCCTTGTGAGGAAGGGATGTCTGTGCACTGGTGTGCTGGCTGTTGGGAGGGTACAGAGAGGATCCTAGGAAAGGGTGGCAGGGAGTGGTGGAGCGAGGGCAAGACTGAGAAGTCGTAAGTTCTGATCCTGTTCCCAAGGTGAGTCTCAGTTTTGGTGCCGATGGTGCTGGGCAGCTGCAGAGCATTGTGTGAGTATCTCCCCATCCCGTCTCCCCTCTCCTTGCCACAGGCAGTGTGAGGGAGATGGAAGGGCCCAGCATCAGGACTGTGCCAGCAAGCTGTGATCCCGCCTCACCCTGGGGCAGTGCTGAGCTCACCGGTGCCCCTGGGAAGCAGGGGGTGGCCAGTGGGTACGCGGGGAATAGGAGTTGGTGTTTGATAACTGGATGGAGCAGGCTGGCAGCAAGTGATGCACTGTGTCCCAGGATGTCAGGAGCGGGGACTTTCTGAAGCAGACTGGAGTTGCACTGGAGCCTTTGCTTGGCAGATCCCCATCCTCTTCCTGCACCCTGAGCACAGCAGGTGTTGAGTCAATAAAAAGCTTGTGAATAGTTTAATATTCTCTCCGTCATCCTGTCAGGTGCCTTGGCTGTCTGCTTGCTTTGGGGCAGTTGTAGCTGAAAGCACAGGTATCTCTGGTGGTGAGCATGAAGGAGATGAAGGGGTGGTGAGCAGAGCTAATGCTGCAGGTACTAGAGCACACACCTTCATCCCCAGGACGAGTGGGCACTATGGGGCTCTTTGAGTGTGTTGGTTGAGCTCAGCACTTTGGGCATTCAGGGCACTCCTCGAGACAAGGAACTGTCTGGAGTAAGAAGCTGTTTGTAGTCAGTGAATGAAATGTTCATAAATGAAAACATCTCAGTGAGGAAAGCTTTTAACCTCATGGAAGTGGTCAGCTTGTACAGAGCCACAATTTGTGCGTTAAAGGAGATGTGTCTCCAGCCAGGAGCGCTGTGTCCAGCCCAAGAGAATGCGATGTCTGGTACAGTGTGGTTACAAAACTGCTGTCCTGCAGGTGCAGTGAAGCCCATGCCATCTTATTTCTGTTCCTGTTTTTCTATTTATACCTGTCTAGTGCATGGAGAATATTTATGTTGCTGACTTCGGCTGGGCTTTGCTCCTTTGTGCTTGTGAAAGGGAAGCGTTGGATATGGTGGCAGTTGGCAGTGAGGGGAGGTTGTCCCTTTCCAAGGTGTCCTGGAGTACCTGTGCCCACCCACTGCCCTTTGGACCAGCTGCTAGGATGCAGTCAGTGCTGTTCCTGTCAGGTAAGCAGAGCTGTAACCTGGAGCTGCAGCAGGGAAAGTAAGCATAGGCTGTGGTGGGGAGCTCGGGGGCGCTTTGGGCCCAGCGGGAAGCATGGGAAAGGATGGAGTGCAGTTTTCTTGGGGCTCTTGTTCCCTCTTACTCTGCTGCTGTTCCCAACATCCCGGCTGTCATTTTGGCCTTGCATCTCCTTCACAGACAGGCTGTGTTGGGGAGATCTTGGCAGGGAGGAAGAGTTCAGCAGGAATCCCTTGAAAGCAGGCACAGCCCCACAGAGCAGTGTTGGAAGTGCTGGGGTGCCGCAGGCAGCAGCGCTCTGTGGGAACCCTGCTTCTCTCTGTGCTCTTTTCTTCCAGAAGCTGCAGGGCAGATCGTATCAATTTCAGCTTTGAATGGTCCTTGATGTGTGCTACTGATTACAACTGGGGAGGAAGTTTTGGCAGGCTAATTGAAAAATAATGTCACTGTTTAAATAAACAGACAAATTTAATGGAAGTGTTTGTTGGCAGGTGGGATAAATGGCACACTTGAAAGATAAAGGGAAATTTTAAGATTAGGTTAAAGAAAGGAGCAGTCAAAGCCCAAGTGTGATAACTTAAAGCATTCTTAACCAAGAGATGACCTGCAGCTTTAAACCTTGGAGCACCAACAGTAAAATACCGTGCTAGAAGTGTTAGAACTTCAGAGCTGAAGTGCTGATGATACCTGGGAGAGGCATCTGGGCTAGAGTTGAAAAAGGGCAGCCAGGGACCTTTGGTAGTGGATGGACATGGGTGATTTTGGCTCAGACCTTCAGTGCGATCTCCCTCCTCCCGTCCTCTGATGTTGCTGAGTAATAGTGGGAAAGCTGAGCAGCAAGGCAGGAGAACCCTGCTTGGAGGCACTGGCTGATGTGGGACCTGGGCAGCTGCAAAGCTCGGACACTTGCCAGCAGGAGGCACATGTGTGCTCAGGTGTGCAGCCCTTGCTCTGATGGAGGTGCCTGTGCACCTCTCCTTCACCCCATCTGCACCCCATGGAGTGCAGTGGGGCATCTAGAGTAGTTTAAGAGCACACGTGTGTGAATGAGATCCTGGGTCTTGTGGCACTGCCAGGACAACAGCAAAGGCTCTTCCTTCTGCCTCAGGATCCAAATCAGCTGCACATGGTCACTTGCTTGGGTGAATGTGAGGCCAAAGCTGAGACACCCCCTGTGCTTCCCCTGTCTCTTTGGGATGTGCTCAGCAGCGCTGAGCTGCTCCTGCAAGGAGAGGGTCTGTGTCTCAACCCACATGCAAGTTTTCCAGAGGTGTTGTTCTCTGTGTCGTGACGGAGAAATTGAAAGTGTGGGAGACACGAGATCAGAACAGCAAGCACTTGACGAAACACAGATGATGCATTTTCCCACAGTGCTGCCAAACCCAGTCATCTGGTGATGATTTTAAGTCTCACACAATTGCTCTGATTTTCTTTAGATCATTTCTATACAGATTAACTGAAGATGCATTTACTGCTTTGCCATAGAGATTTTAGAAAGGGTGCTGAGCCAGAGTGTCTTATCTGAGAAGGAGCAGCTGCAAAGGATTTGCCCACATTGTGTCAGCCAGCCCAGGGAGCATCTCTGGGTACCCCCAGGGCACAGCTTGGTGGCACCCAGGCACTCACAGCTCTGGGCCACACATCTGCCAGCGATGGCAGTGTGGGAGAACCTCTGCTTACAAACAACTGCGTGGATCCTTGCTATCCAGAGGCTTTCAGAGCAAGTGTCTGCTCCCTGCGTTACGTGCTGCTGTAGGATGTGCTCCCTGAAAGCTCCCCGTGAGAGGGTGGGCAGTGTGCCAGGAGGAGATGGATTTTGTTTGATCGTGGCTGGGCTGTGCTCCTATGGGTGGCTTGGTTTCAGTCAGATGCAAAAAGGAGACATAAAGCTCCTTAATGGTGATACTAAGGAGGTTCTGACTGGAGGCAAAAAGGCATTTTGTTCTTTCTGTGCGTTTTGTTTTGGTTTTTTTTCCAGCCTAAACTATATTATTAGTGTCTCAGTTAATGCTCATGCAGAGCAAATCAGCTTTCTGCATAGAATCCTCTTTTAATTAGCTAAATTCACTTTGATCAATGTGAAGCCTGTTTATATGCAGCGTTTGTAGTGATCTTGGCACTCAAGAGAGACACAATATATGCATGTTCCCCCTGGGGGTAGTCAACATGCTGTGTTTGGACAATTTACATAGAAAAACAGACGCATATGAGGCATGGGAGGAAATTCTGCCCCTGCGTATGTGGGCAGGAGTTTTGCTGTTGGTTTACCCAGGATTTGCCTGCTGTGGCCAAGAGCCTCCAGAGCTGGTCACCTCAGCTGGCCCTGGTGACTCCTGCAGAAGTGTTTGCGGAGAGAATGTTGTTCACAGGGGCTTATTCAAGAAAACACTTCAGGCATTCTTAAAATTAATCACATGCTTTCCTGAATTGGGGCTCATGTGCCTTGAGGGGCTGGATTTAGCCCAGTGCTGTCCGAGTGCCGTGGCACGGCCCTGGGCAACGTGTGCCAGGGAAGTGGCTGGGTTTGCTCCTGCCTGAGCACACCAGTTGTGGAGTGGATGAAGGGCACGGCTTTATGGAGCAGAGCAATGCTCCAAGGACATTCTGCAGGTATGTGGGGACAAATCTCTGCCGTATCTCCTACTGATACCCAATCCTTAAGAGACAGAGCAATCCATTGCTCTCCTATGAGTGCCTGTGTGCTGAAGTATGACTGTTACAGGATGAGCTGCAGTCAGTGTGTCTTGTTCTTGAGGTTTTTGGAGACAATGACAAGCTTTTAATGGGCATAAAATTGTATCCTTCCCAAGGCATCATTTAAATGTTTGCGTCCTCCTGCCTGTTACAGGAAAGCTCTAGGAAGAGAACAAAGCATCTAGCCCTTACATGTGTCTATCTCTTACCACATTTTGCTAGTTGGGGTTTTAGCACTCACTGGGCAAGGTGAGAGTGGTTTGTTCTGTGCCAAGGACAATGTCATGAAAATGCAGGTGTCCCTGCATTGACAGCATCTGCCCCAAGCTGCCACCCTCAGTGCAGTGAAACGCCTGGAACAGATGGTTCTGGCGGTGCCTGCAGCCAGTGGCAGCACTGCGGCTGGGATTTGGTGCACTCGGAATCCAGTGAGGGGATGGCTCCTGGGCTTTGTTTCAGCCTGTTCTGGTATCTGGAGATATTTGCAGGTATCTCCCCCACCACCAGGAGCATTTGAACCAGGACTACCTGCTGCAGTGTATAGTGTAGCATCATTTTCTGTATGCAGATGGGTGGTTCTTTCATCATTTCATTTAGCCCTCTGCAGGCTGATTTATTATCTCTAATGGTGCAAAACTGCACAAAGCTTTTGACATTTCTCTGGCCTGAGAATGCAAGTCACGGTCACACACAGCAGCTGAGCAGCAGCCAGACATGGGATACAAGTGTGCTTCAGCATCGCTGGTTAATTGGCCTCCTCACTCCTTCTTTGTGCAAGGAAGAAAAGAGTAGTTTCTTATACTTTTGTGGCCATTGCTGTCATCTTAAAAACGCTGGAATATGTTTCCCTGCCACCAACTCTTTCTGTCTCTTTCATTCCATTAAAAGTACAAATCAAAGCTCTCCCTTGCTGGCTCCTCTTTCCTTCAACACAGCCCTGACTTATCTTTACACTTTTTCCCTGCTTCCTGCTGCTTCTCTAATGGGGTCAGGGCTGCTTGTTCCTGACCCCTTTCTGACTCCTCTCTCTCTGCTGAAAAGCAGTTTCTTCTCTCCCCTATTAATATCTCCTGTCACAGGACTGTTCCTGGGGAGTGGTTGCATCTGGAAGGAGACTCTGCCTCTTTTGGTCCACAGCGTTCCCCACTGCCTCATCCTCCCCCTGGCTCCATGCTAGGTGACATCCCCACGGCAGCCTGGCCCCTCTGTCCCCTGAGCAAGGGCACTGCATAGGAGAAACAGGAAAATGACATCTCTCCTGTGCAGTAGTAGGATCTGGTGTTGTCAGAGTGCTGTAAATTGCTCTGGAGAGCCATGACAGTCATACATAAAACTGTATTTTGGCAGTGGTCAGGATCTTAGGATGTGGGCTGGACTGCAGCGTCTGTGTGTGGAGCAGGGCACGTGTCCTGGCGGTCTGGAGGAAGCCACAGCTCAGAATGGCAGCTGGCTCCATGTCTGCCAGGGCTCTGTCAGCCTGCCAAGCACAGGCTCTGTAGTTTGGCCCTTGGGGCATGGGGTTGGCTGGAGCAGGGACTCAAGGGAGCTGTTGTGCCAGCCAGAAAGGGATGGGGGGACACAGGGACATGAGAGGCTTGGCAGGAGCTGCATTTGTGAGCAGGGCTGGTAGAAAGGTCATGGTCAGGGGAGGAAAAGGGAGTCTCCATCTCTTGGAGGGAGATGATGGTACTGGCTGGGATGGGCTGAATGCTCACAAAGCTGGTGTTCAGGGAGGCAAACCCAGCTTCCAGCAGAGAACTGCTTTCCATGGCACTTTGGGGTTCCAGGAGAGTTGCACTGGACTCAGACAGGTTTTCCTTACAGTTCTGCCTTTCCCTCTGTGCCTGGGGAGCCCTAAACTCTCCCTTGTCCTGTTGCATGATGCTGGAACTTGTACGGATGTCTTTATTTGGGGAAACTTTGATTTTGGGGTGCTTCTGTCGACAGCAGCATTTTGTCTGTGGGTGGGTTGAAGCCTCGAAGAATCTGTCCCTTGCAGAGCCCATCCACAGCCTCTCCTGCATTTACTGGTGAGAGCAGAGTTTAACTTTCCAGCCCTGCAGCTCTTTGCACCTGTATCCAATGCCTGCAGCCCAAAAATGGAGCACAGATGAGGCTGAGACAACTTCCTGAGCTGCTGCAACCACCACTGACATGGCTGGGGTTTGGCTGCACTGCTGGGGTGTTTGCTGTATTGCTGAGGCAGCTCAAAACTGGCCTGTGACTTCCTGCTCTGTTCTTCCCCAGTGCTGCTCCAGGGGCTTGGACAAGTCTCTTGCCCTCATCCTGGCTCTGCCCATGCCCCAGTGGGGCTGGGAGTGTTCCCCTGCTCGCCTGCAGCAGCGGCTGCACTGTTGGCTCGGCCCAGCGTGCGAGTGGTTTCCTAAGTGGAAAACAAGAGTTTAAGACAGACAGGAAAGGGAGGGGTTCTGCTTATGTGCCATTAATTGCTTTAAGATGTTCTGGAGCTGGCTATTCTGCATCTGGATGCTAAATATAAAACTGATACTACATAAATAAATGATGAAATACAAGTGACATCTGAAAAGCACTTTGGGATGTCCCAGTTAAGAACCTAAATAAATAACATGTATTACTGTCGTTGTAATTACTATTTTCCTTTTTTAGCATGCCTGTGCTTACAGAATGTTTTGGAAAGTCCTATCTGGTAGAAATTCAGCTGTCCCATAAAAACCAGTACCCTTTTGCCAATTTCTATTAGCTCTATTATTTTTGGAGGAGAAAATTAAAGCTGTAGCGTGTTTGCACATCTCTCATGCTCTGCAGCAGATGCTCAGCTGGATGCAGGTGCAGTTTGGCTGACTTAGAGCTACCCTGATCCCTCCCTCTGCTCCTCGAGGAGGAGGGCTGGATTTGGCCCAGGATGTACCTCTGCAGGCAGGGACTCACAGGACTTCAGGTGCTTTGGCTGGGGACTGGAGCTGTCAGCTCAGTGTGTACTGAGCTGTCAGTGTCACACAGAAGCACTTGGTGATCGTGTGGGAGGTCAGGCACAGGGGAGAAGGATACTGAAAGCCATCTCAGGTACTTGTCCTAATGCACTGCCCTGTGCAGGAGGGATGCTGGATCACCTCAAGTGGTGTGCTCATGCCAGACATGGGTCATGCCCCCAGCTACCACTTGCCAGTGCTTTTCCTACTGACTCTGCACTTGTTCAGGGCATTGTTTTCAGAGGTGATGTGTGAAGGTGAAGTGCAGGTGGGCTGGAGTGGCAGCACTGCCTTCTAGGCTGGGCCACTCACACTTGGGCTGTGAACTCTAACTGCTTCATGGCAATGCAGCTGTTTTCTGAGGGCTGTTTGCTTAAGTGATTATGCAAGAATCTCAAGCTTTCCGGAAAAAAAACAGCGTTCCTGCCCCTTGTGGCTACAGAACTGCTTCAGAATGGGATCTGCTAAAGGCTGTGAACTGTGGAGTCCAACTTCTGAGTAAGTGGAAGGAAAATGAAGAGTCATATGCTGATTATCCTGGCTTCCTGTAATTTCTAAACCAAACTGAAGTCACTTCAAGGGCTGAATTCATTTTATTTTACAGGCCTGATAATGACAGGTAAATGTTTGCATGTCTACACTGACATCACTTTTTCGCTGTTTCTCCAAGCTGGTGTCTCGCACCAATACCGTGTTGCTCTCAGGGTCAGCACTGAGACTGCAGACACTTGCTCTTTCACTGGAAAGTGGGCATTACATTGAAAAAGGAGACATCCACCTTACAGTATAGCCAGAACCAAGGTTCTGGTGCCACCCAGGGCCATTGATGCAGGAGGGGAGAGGTGTGGGTTGGTGAAATACTTTTGCACAGAACTTGCGCGGGGTGGAGGGAAGCACAGGAGAGGGGGCTGGGTTTTGCTCCGAGCTTTCAGATGGAAAGAGTGAGTCATTTCCACTGCAAATGTTTTCTTGCAGGGTGCCAGGACTGTGCATTCATCCTCCTCTTCCCTACCACATGGCTTTTTATTTCTCTGAGAAGTCCTGTAAGGTGCCGTGCAGAGCAGGGGAAGAGTGGGGCACAGCAGCCTTCTGCCGCCAGCATTGCATTTAGAGCTGGACCGTGGCATGCACTGGCACTTAACTCCTGGATGGAGATGGGAGTGTGTGGACTCTGACCCAGACCCCTGTCTAATGAGACCCTTAACAATGATGTATTGCTGTTTAGGAGGTTGCTCCCCTGCTGCCCATAGAGGGCTGTGCAGAGCCTTGCTGTGTTAGCACCTGATCACTCCCTGGCAGGCCTCTTCTCCTCATCAATTCCTTCTTCCCTTCCAGATTGCCCATGGAGCTCCTGTCCTGTCTGCAGTGCACACCTTCTCAGCCAACCCCTTTTGGCCTCCCTGACACCATCTCCTGCCTCTCACATTTCCACAGCCCAGCCTTTGCACAATTCTTGCTTCCCATGATGTGGCCCCTGCATAGATCCATCCCCAGATGCTGCATTGTACCCTCCCCTGCACTGCCTTGCGCCAGCTCCTGAGACCCTTCCTTCTCCATGCTTCCCTTGCTTCTCCTCCTTCTGGTGAGGTTGTCCTCCCTTGCCATTTCACAAGATGTGAGTTTGCACTCTGTGTGTCTGCATGCCCACCTTACAGTCCATCCCTCTCACCTGTCCCAGGTGCAGCCATGGTGTCTCAATGTTTTGGTGTCTTCAGCAGAGCCAGGATTCCTGTCTGGACATTTTGCTTGGTTTTTTAACTTCCTTCTTTCTGGCTAGTGTAAAAATAGTTTTGGCCTGCTCATACCCAGCTTTATGGACTGTTTTTCATCCTTGAGGTTTTACCGTCGTGCATCTGCTACATCCAGCTGCGTGCTGGGTTTGCAGCAGGCTCGTGGACACCAGCTCCCCATCACCTGCTGAGAGCTGCCTCGTTGCCTCCCTGCTGATTTCTTCCCAAAATGTGGCTTTGCTGAGAAGCCCACAAACCTCTTGGCATCAGCAAGGCTGCGTTGTGTTGTGACTGCTGCCATATGTGCTGACTCACACTGTCTCCCTGCTTGCCCTTCCTCCCCTGATCTCTGTCCCTTTCTCCCTTCCCTTTCCCACACCTCTTCCCTTTCTCCTGAACTTTTGAATGCAAAGTCATTGGGGCACAGACTTTATTCTGGCCTTTCAGAGGTTTATGGCAGTTCCATAAACCTTGGAGGGCCGATCTCAGAGTTTATGGTTTTTCATTATTCTTTCTTATGCCCAGCAGTCTGAAATGATGACTTCTATGTGAATCTGAGCTTTTGTAAATCGAGCTCTATTCAATTTA
The DNA here is from genome assembly GCA_013398015.1 of Oreocharis arfaki. Taxonomy (NCBI): domain Eukaryota; kingdom Metazoa; phylum Chordata; class Aves; order Passeriformes; family Paramythiidae; genus Oreocharis; species Oreocharis arfaki. The sequence goes on from VZRR01000971.1 coordinate 474,997, forward strand.
CACTTTTCTGCAAGCTTGAGTGAGTGTGTAAATGGGATCAGATGGCAGTGCAGGAACTGGGGGTGGGAAAAGTGAAGAGTCACAAATGTGATACTAAAAAAAAAAACTCTTAAAGACCACACAATCTGAGTTTGTTTTGACCTAATCTTTGAGCCCCTGGCTATGGAAAAGCTTTTCTGTGGATAGAAATTGCTCAATTACATATGCCCATATGGTTTGCCAGGTGAGTTTGCTCAGTTCCCAGGCATCATTTAAATTCTCTCAGGTACAGTCAGGTTTCATAAGCAAAAATAGAAAAATGGGGACTTCTCTCTGCTGTTTTTGAGGTATCCTCACATTTCCAGGTTGTGCATTGCCGTGGGGAGTGGTCCCTCTGCCCTGGAGTGTTGCCAGTCTCAGAAGTGATGTGGTATTTTAGCTGTGACAGGTGTGTCCAAAGAGTAGTTGTATGCCTCCATTTTCCCCTCTTTTAGCTTTTAATTCTCAAAATTGTCTTTTCCTCTTGTTTTCTGTGTATTTCACCTACTTGGCCCTTTGGTATTTATTTTAAAATTTGGGCTTTGCCTGGCTTTCCACATAAGTGCACTACAGGGTTGCAACAGATGAGGCAGCAAATAGATAGGCTGTAAAATGGTCACTAAATTTCGGGGAATAGTTCTCCCTCTGAGTTAATACAGTTACATACGTACATGTGATCTGTCCTCTTCCTTCTTCTCTCTTCAGCTGCTCTAAAGAACCAGCACTTTTAAAATTCATCTCATTTGTGTCTCTTGCTGCTTTGAAATATAGATGCACGCACTGGGTAGGGCTTCGTTTCTGAGGACGTGAGAAAAAATCATGTGCTGGGGGCTGCTGAACCTGCAGGTTTTTCAGTGGAAGGCTCAGAGGAAGTGTTGCAGGGCAGGGTGTGTGTGTTTGTGTGTGTTTGGTGGCCGTTGAGGCCAGGAGAAGTGAAAGTCAAGTGTGGTGCAGCTCCAGTGCTGGGCTTGGCTTCCGCCATGCTCTGGCAGCTGCTGAGGACTTGTGTCGCTGCAAAGGGACCAGAAAATTGGTTACACTAGAGCCAAACCACCTGGTTTGTCATTTTCTTCACTGGATATTGTTTTAGATGAGGGCAGAACTGACAGGACTGAAAATACAAAAGCTTTCTCATAGTTTTACTTTGGCTGCTGCTTTAAAAAAATCCCCAAATGAAACATTTTTCGTTCTGTACGTTCACATCACTTGGGTTGTATCTGTTGTAATTCTGGGAAAAACGGATCTCAGAAAAATATTAATCATATATAACAAAAAAGTGGTGTGTTTTTATTGTATTCAAATGCAGAACACTGTAAGACAGGTGGCTACTGTTTTTCAGGCACGAAAAGTTTAAAATAGAAATGTTCTTTCCTATACTTCTCCACATGAACAAGCTGTCATTGTGAGCCTTTGTTTATAAAGCAAATAAGAGGAATTTTATACACTTTGCAAAATGGATGCAGAAAGGTGACAATTTAATCTGACTTAAGTATCCCCCTCTTTGTTAATGGGTGATTCCCTTGCTGAACCTTTCCTTTGCTTTCTCTCCCTGGTGGTTTCTGTCTTGGGGAGGGTTTGGGCTCAGGCTGGCAGAGGGCAGTGGGACAAGCAGGTCACTAAGGACAAGGACCTTACTTGGGTTTTCCCTCATGGTGGGCTCTTTGTGCTCATGCCTGACCAAAGGCAGAGCCTTGTGTTGGTGTTTGTGGGCATGTTTCTGTTGCAGTAATTTCTCTGAATTTCCTGTTGAAATGCCAGCCAACTCGCTTGTGGTGGGGAGTCAATAGTCCAATAGACATGCTGTTGTTCTGCCTGTGCTGTTGTCCAAGTGGAGGGAGCCTCGTGACCCAGTGTGGATGGGGGCTACAGCACAGCAGACAACCCTCTGCATGGCCCTGTGCTGGGGGGAGCAGCAGTCTTGGTGCAGAAGCAGAGGACAGAGAGAGCAGTGTGTGTTTTCAGGAGCAGACTGGTGTGTGGGGCTTGAACCTGTGGTTTTTTAAAGATGGGTGAGTGCGCTTATCTGGGAGGGTGCATTCCTCTCATCTTTGTTTAAAATCACGTTTGTTTTTCACTGAGGTATTTCCCTTGTTTTTTATCCCTGCTCGGTGGGCTGCAGTGCTTTGGGCTGGATGCAGCTGCTGGGTATGCTAGGGTGCTGCATCCACAGGAACCACAGGAGAGGGCAGCTCACCCCAGCCTGCCCCTGCTGTGTTCCCAGGAGCTTGGAGGAGCCCAGGAGCATCACAGTGCAGTGTCTGCCTGCCCTGGGTGAAGAGCTGCTGTGTGTGTGTCACAGAGAAGGATACCTTTGGCAGCACTGCATGTTTTTTCCTGCAGAAATTGATTTTGTTGCTGGACTGGCAGCATTTCTTTGTACTTGGGTATTGGCTTCCCCTGTGGAGGAATTTGTGGTTTCTAAGACTCTAATTACTTTAGTGTAATAGTTTTTCCTCTGCTTTCATAATGACTTTGGTGGGTGCCATCTGCTGTTGTGGCAGTGCTGGGCAGTGTGATCTGAGCCCGGGGTGATGCAGGGTGTGCACTTCCACCTTCAGGAAAACTAAGACTTTGAAATCCCATTTTCAGCATTTGAAGCTTTATCTCCAGCCTTGCTGGGCTGAAGGGCAGCAAATGTTTGGGATGGCTCCCTCCATACTCCACAGGTCTGTTTGCAGGGACATGAGCATGCCTGGCCCTGCTGGGCAGCCTGCACAGTTCAGGGTGGGTGCAGGACTTTGTTTCCTCAATGGCAGGCAGGAGCCAGGCCACATCCTTCCATGAGCAGCTGCTTTGCTAACAAACAGGTTGACCTACATCTTTTGGCTTTGCTTTAGGGGCATGTCTGTGGTTCCTCTCGTGGCCTGGGGCAGCCTGGGTGACGTGCTGGGTGTGAGCGTGGTCAGTGTAACACTGAGCTGCAGGGAATGGAGGGCTGCTGTGTGCTGAGACAGGGAATTTGCACCCCTTGGGCAAGGGGAACCCTAGGGACTGTGTTTCTAACAGCTCCAGAGGAGAAATACCTGTCTGGGTGCTGCAGAACCCTTCTCAGTGACAGTGAACATCCCTCCATCCCTGGGGCATCAGATGCGTGTCGCAGGGCCTGGCGCTGGTTTGTCAGACATAGATCACAGTCTGCACCACACATTTTTCCCAATATCATTACATCCACCAGACTAGAGAGGCTGCAGTGAGTTTAAGGATTTTTTTTTCATATTTGTTTTAGGCAGTGCTCTCTGAGTTTTCAAACATCTCAAATGAGGATCTGGGATCCTTTTCAGCTCTTACCCTTTCGCTGTCATTGTATCCCGTGAGGATGACTGCCAGGACTTTGTCTTGCTGGTCATCAGAGGTATCAGATCTAGAAAAGAAATGTCATCAAAGCCCCAACTTTTAAAAAGGACAGCTTTAGAAACAGAGTCCTAGTTTCAGGACCATGTTGCAAAATAAAAAGGAGCTAAAAATACCTGGAAGTGTGATTGGAAGGCCTGCATTCCCGAAGAGATGTGGAAGGCTTGTAGAGGGACTCGGATTTACTGTTACAGCTGCTGCAGGGTGAGGTGAGAGGGGGGCTGGCGCGAGTTCTCGGGATTTTGGCACTTTAACCCATCAACGCCGCTGAGCTTTGCCAGGATTGCTGCAGTAAATCAGAGAGGTCGGCAGAGAGCTGTGTGCATGCTCTGTGGGGCCCTGCCTGGTGTTGTGGGGAGGACAAGCTTTGGGGCCCCAGACCGACAAATGGATGTCCTGTTAATTCATGTTAATTTGCAAAGCTTGGCAGACTTTCAGAAGTGCACAGTGGTATCCTGAAATAAGAGTGGTGTTTCAGGTGATTAACCGAATTCAATTAAGCATTTAATGAGCATGAGGCTGAGTGAGAGTAAATGAGTTCCTTTTCTTTGTCTACCTGTTGGGTTTTTCAGACTCCTGTTTTTCAGATGGACTCTTTCTTTTCTTATTAAATCCCTGTACAGCTCAGGTCTTGGATGTAGAAGCAAGAAGTTCTCTGTGTGCAGTGGGACTGGCAGCATTTGTCGCCTCGTTCCCAAATCCCCCATGGCTGAGGGAGCTGGCAGCAGCCCCTGGATGCTCTGACACCTGGCCTAGGCTCTCTGCTGACTGACCTTTCTCTTTCTCACTGGTAATCTGAGGAGAGTGAGGTTCCTTTCAGGACTGTGTGAGCAGTGAAGTTTTCAGAAAGTGATTAAGAAGGGAACTTTTTCAGATAACTGAGCTAATTCATGCTGGATTTCTGCAGCATAGAAAGGAGACATTTTAAATGCAAAACTGTCTGAGGCAGGAGGTGTTTCATTAGTACATCCCAGATCCTTAGGAGCCAAAGGCACAGGACCTTTGGCTAGGATTGGTTATGGAAGAGCAATGTTGACTTCTTTGCTTATCTCACACATCACAGGAAATACTGAGTTGTTTGGACTCTTGGTGGTGTGGCTGTTTATCCAGTGGTGTTATGCAATGCTGAGCTTTCAGTCCTCATTTGGGACTCATGTTTTTAGGCTGCAGGTTGTGCTGTGCTGCGTTCAGCAGGAGACCTTGTATTGGTCTCGTCTTTAACTCCAGTCATTGTGAACAGTTCCTCCCAGAAAAACCATTTGACTGGAGGGTAACGTTTGCTGCCCATGGGTGAGCATCTGATGTTCCTCTTCCAAGAGTGGAGAGCCCAAGCGTGTTGTCCTGCAAGGATGTCGTGTCCAGAGGCACATAGCATCACCTGCTGCTGGAGGGGTTTCATAAACGCTGTCCGTGGCAGGGCCAAGCATCAGGATCTTGGTCAAGGTTCAAAACAAGGCAAAGCTTAGAATTTGGTTCCTGTTTTAATGTGACCACTCCTATACAGAGTCATTGGTTGGCTTTTGGTGTGAAGTTTGATTTTCACAATGCAGTGCTGAGAGCCTGGCTCTTGCTCATGGAATCTGAAGTCAGGTTGGGCAGCTGAGATGGCATTTGCCTGCTTCAGAAGTTACGGTTTTTTTCATTTTACTAAGTTCTGTTTTCTGGACTTCTTACACAGACAGAATTGGTGCAATAGGGAATGTAATGAAGCTCCCCTAATAGTTTTTGCTTTTGACTCCAGGGATTTTTGGAGAAGTTCCTCTTGCTTCCCTGAAATGTGAATGAGAATAAAACTAGGCTCTAGCCTTTGGCTGTGTCTGGGGTGCGATTTATGGAGAGGGCTTTCCTGTCTCTCCAGAGGGCTGCTGTTCTTCCTTCCATAGGCCGAGATTCCTGCTTTGGCAGTTGTAGCAGCAGCTCTGCTCTCATCATTCCTAGGGAGAGCACAGCTCCCATCCTCTCCTCAAGCAAAACCAGCCCCGAGCAGAGCCAGCACAGGGGCCTGTATTTCTTCCAAGCTGTACAGATGAACTGCTCAAACATAAAGATGCTGGATCTTGCAGCTATTAAAGCTATGGCCTGTCCAGGAGGCTTTCTTGCTCCATTAAGAAGTTAGAGACTGTGCTGAGACAGAGCAGCACAGTGCTTTGTTGCTTCCCGTAGCTTATTACTTAAAACTTAACCCCTCATTTCCCTCTCTGCAAAACATGCTCATCAGTGGTTACTTGCAGCACAGGATTATCAGAGTGATGAATAATGGGCAGTACAGTGGTCACACAGTTTGAAAATAAGCACCAGAGGTTAGTTACTGGTTATTTTAGATGTTACATATATGTAATTTTTTTCATCATCTATTTTTCCTGCAGGAAAAAACTAAAGTGGTGGAACCCTTGGACTACGAGAACGTGATCCTTCAACGCAGAGTTCAGATCTACAGTGATCCCCTCCGGGACCTCCTGATATTTCCGATCGAAGATGTGTCTGTGAGTTTGCTCTGACTGTTTTCCCATGTTTGAGGCTCACTTGCCTCCCATCCTGCTTACCTTGGAAAATTTCCACATTAACCCCCTGTTAATTTTGGCTGCATTATTGACATAAAACCAGAATGACCCACTGGTGGTTTAGGCCGCCACATTTATTTAAAGTGAATGTCAAGCCCTGAAGATGGAGTTTGTGCTGAAAAAGTGTTCTCCTTTTTCCTGCAGATCTCGGTCATCGGCCGACAGAGGAGGACTGTCCAGTCAACAGTGCCAGAAGATGCTCTAAAGAAAGCTCAGAGTCTCTTTGTCAAAGAGGTAGGGGCAAAGTCCATGTGACACCTGCCTTCAGCACTTTATATCCCTTGGGCAAGGTGCTCAGCTGTAGCTCCTGATCTGCAGGATTGTGGATCCCTTGGCTTTTCTTTTGTGGGGAGCACCACCAGACCTGCTGCACAGGAGTGTTCTCACAGGCATCTCATGTGCAGAATGTCTTTGCAGTAGGTTTTGTATACAGCCAAGGTGTGTGGCTTTGCATCACCTGCCTGACGAGGAGGGGTTCCACAATCTCCCTGGAGCATCTGGAGCGCTGTGGGTTTGTTGTGAAGTGCTGCTCTCCACGACCATTCCCTCCAAGTGCAGTGGAATGAAAAGCAATGGTCGATGTCGAGTTAGACGTGCTGCGTTTCCAAGGACAGAAAACTGGTGCTTTCTAGAAAGCAGTCTCCTCCCAAGTCACTGCTCCTTTTTTCGGAGCCTTGGAGTGATGTAAATACAAAGTCTGTAGCTGTATGGCAGGCCAGATGCTGTGTGATTTTTGTCTCTGTGCTGAAAAGGTTCCTAATGAAATTCTGCACTGCTGCATGAAACAAGCGAAGCCGCCTTGCCTACATCCTTCCCACTTGTGCTTACCTCACTCTGCAGTGTGTAACCTTTCAGACTGGTGCCAGGCTTTCTTTTGTTTGCTGTAGCTTTCTAAGAGCTGTATTGTTTTCATTTCAGTGCATTAAAACCTACAGCTCTGACTGGTACGTGATAAACTACAAATATGAGGAATACTCAGGAGACTTTCGGATGTTGCCATGGTAAGTGTCGTGCTCCCTTGGAATGCTGATGTGTGGTCACAGGGCTTAGCAGGAGCAGTCTGCCCTTTCCCTGATGCCTGTCCCACAAGCAGCCTCTCCTCCAGGGGTGTGTCGCTCTGAAGGTCAGAGCCAGAGGTTTGCGTTGTCGTGCCATTGCCCCTCAGCTCTGTTAGGGAGATGCCCACAATACTGTATGGTTCAGTGCTTCACATCCCACCTACCAGTGTGTGCACAACCCCTCCATTTGGGATGAGGACAGACTGCAGCCCAGACCCGTGGCAGGAGATGCAGTGTTGGCAGTGTCTGCACATCCTGACCCAGGAGCCTCATTGTCCCACTAGGCTGATGTTACCCGTGTGCTACACACAGTGTTCCCATTCCGAGCAGATTCTCCTTGTGCCCCCAGTACAGAGAGGCTGATGTGACGCTGCTGCTAGTGCTGGCAGTGCTGGGGAGTTATGTACTTGGAAACTCTGGGCTGTGCCAGTGCTTCCAGCTCCAAAGCTAATTGGGTTTTTCAGACAGGCACATGCATCTCGGATTTCTGCTTGATTGTTATTTTCTCTGTGATGGCTCCTGCTCTACTCTCACTGCCCACACTCTGGGCATGTCTGGACCCCTGTCCAGGCTGCTTGTGTGCTGGAAGCTTGTTAAATGCTTTTTCTTCTTAATTGGATGAGGTGGGTCTGTTCTGAGGGTCTCAAGGGGATGTGAAGCAGCGATGGAGTAATACTGTTGATCAAATAATGTTAAAATTTGTGAATAATCTTGTAGTCTGATCTTGCTTTTTTTTTGGTAAAGATGGAAGATAAACTGGGGTGCTCTCTCTTTGTTCCATAAATGCACGTCAGCAAAAACTGCGGAATCCAACAGCTAACAAGAGAAAGCTAATTACAGACTGCTTGTGCTTTATTTCCGTGAAATGCACTTAGAACTTCTCTTTCCCCAGCTGTAAGGAGCTGTAGGTCTCTTGCAATCTATCTTCTGTGCTCTGTAGCCTGCAGTTTGGCTGTTGCTTCTGGATCCAGCATCAGCTGCTGGCTCAGATGACCGTCGTGTTCCAGTCATTAAACATGAAAACGTGTTGTAATTTCAGCAAATCCTTTAGGCCAGACAAGATTCCAAGCCATGTGTTTGAAATTGATGAAGACTTTGAAAAGGATGAGGTAAGGAGAAGGTTGGTTTTTTGGGTTTTTTTTAATGTATTCTTGTTAAAAAGCAAATTTCACAAAGCAAAGCCAGAATTCAGTTCCTAGGAGCGGTTTTCTGGTGAGATGCTTTCTGCTGTGAAAATGGGATCAAAAGTGAGGTAGTGATTTATTTCAAAGTATAACAAGATAATCTCTTGGAACCAGGGGTTTCCTAAGTTATCTGGAAGGTTAGTCGCATTTCTCATGGCTTTTTCCCTTGAAACAGAGCATCATAGGAAGAGGGGAAAAAAAGAAAGCCAAGTAGTGCCTAAGGAAACTCTTTCATGTCCAGAACTTAAACTGGGCAATCAGTTTTTCAACTACACTGTGATTCTGGAGTTCTCCTCTTAGAAAGTTTTTCACATAACCTGCAATTTTTCATTGGTCACTTTGACCCAGCATGCTGACAGTGTGTCAGTCCTGCTCTGTACGTACTGTGCCAGTTCTGGGAGGCATTTGCTTCCTTTGGGAGTTGGGATCTTTGTGCTCAGCTGGTTGTAGGGAAGATTTGCAGCCCTGGAGCTCCTCTGTGGGGGTGGGCTGGGGGCTCTGCCAGTTGGGACATCTCAGACCTGGTGGTTATTTTGGATGGTGCAGATCCCATGTTTCCTGCACATGCATATCACATTTGCTACAGAAGGGACAGGCAATGTTTTTCTGTTTCGAGTACCACGTGGAGATTAAGCCATGCACGTGATATTAGGAAGTTTTTGTTTACGGAGGGAAGAGTTTAGCCCAGCTGTTTAAAATTCCCATGTCACCAAGATGTTGCCGCTGAGGAATTTACAGAGGAAAAGGGAACTTTGTTGCAGAGCTGAAGAGCTGGAGGGGCTGTTTCATGCACATTTCTGAAATTATCGGGGTATGTCCCAGCACACCTCAGGTCTGGACTGCATTGGCTTCTTTATAAATGCAAATGTTTTGTCAAGTTTGGCCTTAATCTTTTTTTGATTATGTTGTTGGTTTGCATTACATCAGTAACTTGAGGTGCTGCCTCTTAAAAAATATCTGCTCTGGTTTGGAGACATTGCTGTGCACTGTTTTCAGCATGCTTCCAAAAAAGCGAAAGGACAAAAATATGCTATCAAAGTTTGGAGACCTTTCTTCTTCTGGCCAGTGTCCCAAACATTCACACATGAGGTTTGTTGTGGAAGAGTATTCAAAATGCTTTCACAGATGTTTTGACATTTGTCTTTTGGCATGGCCATATCGAAAGGATTCTGTTACAGTTTCCTGACAGAGCATTTGCATTAGAATTGTGTAATGGAAATTCAAGTAAAAGAAATCTCTTGATGAGAAAAGGTGAACCATTTAAAAGGAGAAATCATGGGTTGTTTTACGCAGGGAACTAAAATATCAGAAAATTCACTCTGGAAGTTTGGCATGAAAAGAGTGAAAACCAGCCCCTTCAGATGCAGCAGGCTGTATAAACCAGCCCTTTCGTGGCTCAGTGGAGGCAGGCTGGGGCTGCCTCTGCTGCTGAGTCTCTGGAAGCCCCAGGGTGAGATTTTTTCATTACTCTGGGGTCTCATTTCCCTCCTCAGTGGAGGTCATGGTTAGGTATGAATGGAGAGCCGTTCTCTCTTTCTGGGACCATGGCACAAGAGCAGGTGGAAACCCTGTCTGATGTGCCAAGAGCAGCTTGGTTGGGTTGCTTGAAACTTTATGGTTTGATAAATGTGAAATCAGCCAGTTACATTCAGTTATTGGGGTTTGTTGGTTTTTGCTGAAATTTAAAATGTGAGAATGACGAAAGGAAATGACAGAGTAAGTTCTGCATTTTGCAACTTCCTAAACAGACCATCTTGAAAATTTCCATCTTCCCCAGGTTTTGAAATACTGCATAAGAACCAACAGGCATTGCCTCGTTGCAAAATCACTGTGCAGCCCTATCAGAATAATGTAATCTTTCTTTTTTTAAAGGTAACCCAATCTAGCCTGTTTTGCCTCTTTATTGGAAAGGGATATCCCTGATTTTTTTTTTCTTTTTGTGATAGCACTGTATGCGTAGCTGTATCTGTTACACATCCATTCTCCATGTCACTATATTGCTGTAGTTAAAGTGGTATTGCTTTCCAGGGTGGACAAATCCCTTTGTCCAAGGGGAATTTCCTGTGGGAGACAGTTTACCTGACCTCCTCTTTTTCTCATTGTTTGCTGTCTTTCAGGATTCCTCTTCCCTGTGCTCCCAGAAGGGTGGTGTGATAAAGCAGGGCTGGCTGCACAAAGCAAATGTCAACAGCACCATCACTGTCACCATGAAGGTGAGTTTGGTCCAGTTACTCATGAGCAAGGCATGAGGTGAAGTTCGAGCCACATCTCCAAAGCTCCCAGGAGCACAATGGGTGGGTTTGGGTTTAGATGGGCATCTGCCCCTCTTGTATCCCATGATGGACTGGAAAACCCAGTCTGGCAACAGTTTTTTGACCCTCCTCTCCCCAGCATGTTAGACTGATGCACTTTGGACCATGACAGGCAAGCTGACCAAAAAGGTGAAACATGTTCTAGTAAAGCAAGATTGTTTTCTGGATGAGCAGCTGAGGCCCAGGAGAGGAAGGCAGCTGGGATAAGTGAAGTGGCTGCCCTGCAAAGATGGCTTTCTGAATTGATGGTTTCCTTGCTGGTTGGAAACATGTGGAGAGGCTGGCTTTAAATTAAAATGAAAAATCTTTGCTTTTAAAGCAGGGGTGATATTACTGCAGAGATGTAGCATTACTGACCTAAAAGCAACAGCTGCCTTGTCTCCTGTTCTCTGCTCTTCATAATCTGGTGTGACATTGCTTAGATTGTGCAGAGATTTTTAATAATTCCACCACAGGTTTTTGCTGTGGCAATGAGCCTGTCTGCTGTCCCACCATGCAGCTGCCTTGTTACAGCACAGAGAGGTTGTTTGGGAGTTATGCTCCATGGTACAGCTGAGGGATGGCTGCAGTGAGGCTGCTTTGTAAGGATATATGAAAAAAATCTCAAAAAGCCTAATTGTTCCATGGCTTGATTCAATGAGTTATGCTTTCAGGAGAAGTGGAACAGGACTGTTCACAGGGCTAATTTTAATTTGAATTTTAAAATGGGCTTGAAGGCGTTAGACAAAACAGGGTTTTCTGATCCTCTGCTTTTCCAGTCGTGGTTAAAGCAGCTTTTTTTTCCTGAAACTTCTGGAGGAGGTATCATACATGCTCGAAGTACTCAGTTGAATCTGTTCTAGTCTGAGCCTCTGGTGGTATTGGTGTCCATGCCCTGCATCTCAGACCTGGCTTTCAGAGAAGTTGTATGAACTACACTGGCTTCAGTTCAATGAGTAAGATCCAGAGTCTCCCGTGAAACTCTGATATCAAAGTACTGAGAATCAGTTGCCATTCTCTGAGCTGTGTTTTACAGAACATATCTAAGGCACAGGTGGGAAAGCTGAGGACTTTGACCATCTTCAGCCTTATCACCACTTGGAGAGGCTGCTGTGATGTGTCCATCTTGTGAATGGTGGTTCTTTGCTGAGCTGTTGGTGCCTCAAATTGTTGCTAAGCGTGTGCAGAGTGTGTTTTGTGGAGAACTGAACCAAAAGCAAACTCTCATTAGGCTACACCTGCCACTCTTTATTTCAGAGCACCCTTTCCTTTGCAAAGAACTGCCCTGGTTTGGCTCAGTTCTCCCTGTCCGGTTTGCAGCGTGTTGGTGGCCTGCACTGCAGCCATGGCATCAGGATTGTCCTTCTGTCCTTCTCCGCCCAGATGCACTTCCCCAGTTCTCTAGCCATCCCTCTGCAATCTCAGTGCTCACCACCAGCACCTGTAGCCTGATCAGAGGGGTTGTTCCCTCTGCTCCCAGGTTTATAGTATTAATTTCGAACGATCATCATCTTCTGGCAATGATTTCTGACAGCAGTGCTTGCACGGGGGGAAGATCATAGGAATAGTGTTTGCTGTTTGATTACACGTTTACTTTTGAACAGAGTTCAGCAAATGCAAACTGTTTAGCATGAAATCCCATAACCACAAGGGATATCAACCCTGTAATATCTAGAGAGAGATCTGTCATGGGTTTCTGTAGCATTCACTGCCAAAATTCCTGAGATTGCTTCGGTGAAGTGCTTAATCAGTGTTTAGGCTGGATTAATCCTGCACATCCTTAGCTTTCCATGTATCTTTATGCTCTGTTGAACTAAAGGTTTAGTTAAATCTTATAAAACCTAAAGTTCAGCAACCTGTGGAGCATCTCTACAGCTAATTAGTCATCCAAATGATGCCAGAGGTTACCTCTCAGAAGGGATGGGTTACGGTTCAGGGCGTGATGCTCCCTCCCAGTTCTCTGTGAGTGGGTTTACTGAACATGTGCTGGTGTCAGTAGTGATAGGAGCAGGAAATTACTTGTAATCTCCCATGTGGGATGAAAAATGCTGTGTTTATTCATAGATCTTCCAGGCAGACAGAACAGTAGAAATACTTGCAGTGCTGCTTGTCCTGGCTTCCTTCATGATCCTTCTAACTCAGATACCCAACAACTGTGAAATACATCCTGCTCCTTACAGCATATGGTGCTACCACAATTGCTGCCAAAATGTTCTCCTGAATTATAGTCCAGTGGCTTTTGGCTGACAAGCATGAAGAAAGATGTTCAGAGATTCTGGAGAGCTTTTTTTTCTTCATGGAAATCAGTATTACAAACACAGGAACACTTCTCCCAAAGTTACTGGTTTTTGATGTAAGAATTGAACACTAAGCCAAAGCCAGTTCACGAAAATAGGTTTGTATTAAAAAGCCCAAAGCCACAAAAAACCCAAGCAGTTGAATGGACTCCATTGTCCCTTGGCTTGCATTTGAGTGCTAGGAATTTCCACGTCTGTTCCTAGTCTTCCAGACAATTGCTTTGTAGTTCTAACTGAGATCTATGTGAAAGAGGCTCTGGAAATACCTGCTCTAGGGTGGGATGGATCTTCAAGTAAGGTGCTGATCTGAATTTACCGTGCAGCATTACTTTGCAAAGATAAATGAGGCTGGAGCCGGCTGAGAGATGAGCTGGAAGCCCTGGGGCTTTGCTTTAGATGGGCAAACTTATAACAACACGAAGGGCATTAAAATTAAAGAAGATGATAGAAATCTCTCTTTGTAAAAGCAAACCATATTGAAATGGGTGAATCTGCAACACTCCAGGGTCAGCAGTGTTTTTTGTTTCAGTATTTTCTCAATAGCAGGGAAAGCAGATATGGGAACCATGGCTATGGTTTGTGCTGTACAGCAGAGTGAATACTTGCCTGAGCAAGAATTTGTATTTTTACAGGTGTTCAAGAGGAGGTATTTTTACTTGTCACAGCTCACAGATGGCTCCTATATTCTGAATTCCTACAAAGATGAGAAAATTTCTAAAGAATCCAAAGGCTGCATTTTCTTGGATGCTTGCAATGATGTGGTTCAGGTAGGTGTCCTTGCTTTGTGGCTCAACATGGGCTTATGGATTGCTGGCTCTGAGACAGGCCTGCTCTCTCGAGGTCTGAAGGCATGGAATTGGAAATTAACCCAAAGATGGTCAGCTGAACTGATCAATAGGCCAGTAAGTAAATGATATGACTTGTCTGGGGCACCTTCCTCCTCTATTTGCTGCTTGCACCAGCTTCTTGTTTCTTATGCTATATCTTGATAAGTCCTTGCAAACATGCAGTCCTTAGGAATTTAGGATCTGCTCAGGGCTCGTAAGGTTTTAGGAGCAGGTATTTGCACAGGTCTAAATCCTGGGTTTGCTTGGTTGTGCTAGAGTGAAGTGCAGCAGTGGATTGTTGCTCTGTCTTCTGCCCTTGCTGTCTCTGCAGAAGCTTCAAGCACTGAGTGTGGTGCAGGGCGGCTTAAATTACCCCAGTGGTTTGCTTCAGCACGGATGAGTCAGAGCCGTGAGTTTCCATTTATCTTTCTGAACACAGTAAAAGCAGTAATGCACACACCTCAGTGATGTATGGGATGTACTTCCCAGGTTGCACCAGATTTGCCTTGGCTTCTGGTTGGAAAATGCTTTTTAAAGGCCAGCACAGCTCCAAAAAGCTGCATTGTACCACTTGCTTCTTTAAGATAGATGCCTCTAAGTGTCCCAGAGTGCAGCGTTACTTACCATGTCAGACAAATCCAGTTCCTGGCTTCTCTGGGTAAATATTAAAGGTCTGATGACATCAGAAGGAGATTGTTCCTGCTCCTTGGTTCAATGTCTGTGCTCCAGTCTGGCTTTCCTTCACTCAGAGTAGCTGGCCGTGCTCAAGCCGTGAAGCCCTCTGTGATTGCAGCAGGATTTCTGTGTCAGGGAGGGTGCTTGCCTTGTATTTTGTGGTATTTCAGCTCAGGATGTTTTCCCAGAGAGGAGCTATGTGGCAGGTACTGTGCTAGGTTGTTGAGGGAAATTTAATATAAATCTCTTGTTCGTTTGCTCAGTGTCCCAAGATGCGCCGCTATGCGTTTGAGCTGAAGACAATAGACAAGTACAGCCACTATCTCGCAGCTGAAACTGAGCAGGAGATGGAGGAGTGGCTGGTAACTCTGAGGAAGATCATTCAGAGCAATACTGAGAGTTTGGTGCAAGAGAAGAAGGATGCTGTGGAATCTGTGCAAGGTCAGTTTGTAAACAAACGCCTACCTTCTCCCTTCTCCAGCAGGATGCAAGCAGTGTTCCTGGAGAAGTGTATACTGCACTGTATTTAAAGCAAGAATTGTGGTTGACACACAATATCATGCAAAGGGGCTTTGTGTAACACAGATGACAGTCTGAGGAACAGAAGTGGAGGGAAACATGACCCTTCTTCTGCATGGGAAATCTATGGCAAAGTTTCAAGGCTCCTGGAAAATTGGCTCTGTGCTGAAGTTCTGTTTGGACAGACCTAGCAGACTGTAATAATACGCTTTGATACTGGTAATGCATGGAAAAATCTTACTCTCAAGGAATGGAAAAGTCTCCCTAGACTATTTCTGTGCTATTGTTAGCAAATACTGCAGGATGCTTTCTGGCAGAGCGGTGCTCCTGCAGTTGTTTCGAACATCTGGTTTTCGTGTCCTTGCAGATGATGAATCAAGCACGCAGGGAAAGTCAGAGAACATCCTGGAGAGCCTGGAGAGAAGCATGCATCCAGAGCTAATGAAGGTATTGTGTTTGCAGGATCATTCTCCCCACTCACAGCTACTTCTGTCCAGGTTATCTGTGAGAGGGGTTTTCTACTTTCTGTATGTCCAGCTCTGGGGGAGCTGAGCAGGCGCCAAGTCCTGGTGGGGTCTCTGTTATCCTGCCTGTCTGTCTCACAGATGGAGCCCCATGGTTTGAGGCTGCATGTTCCTCACCTCCAAATGTGGCTGCAGCTTCTGCCTGCCTTTTCCTTCAGCACAGCCACATCTCTGTACTGTCAGTGCTCTGCATCAGCTCATGTATCACAAAGGCAACCTGAAAAATAATTATTTTATTTTGATTCAGTTCTTTCCCAAGATCGAGTCTTGGCCTCTGTGTGGCCAGGCACTAATATCAATGCCTTCCTTTGTCTTAGTATGGAAGAGAAACAGATCAGCTAAACAAACTGAGCAGAAATGATGGAAGACAAAACATCTTTTCTTTTGACCCAGAAGTCCAGGTAAACATTCCCGCATTTGCCTCAGTGAGGTTTTGTTCACTGTGTCGTGCCTCCCTTGTTCCCTTGCAAGGCCACAGCATTTGCCTGCAGAAGCAACATGTTTTCCAGTGGAGAACAGAAGTGCAGCCCATATTCCTGTCAGTGAGAGCAGAATGAGATGTCAGTGCCCATGTGGTAGCTCAAATACGGGTGATAGCTCAAGTACAGGGAAGAGTTGCAGCAGCCCCACACATGGCCTCCTTTCAGCTTTGCTGACATTTGTGTGATGCATCTTGATGTTGCTGGGTTTCAAACCAGATTTCCTCTGGGGCTCTGAGAAATTCTCATGCTTGCAGGAAGAAGCAGTAGAAGTGGTATTGCATGGATACCTGCAGTGCTGCATGGGTTCAGCACAACTGGCACAGGGAGCAGTGGTGGAAAAGGACCATGACAGGGGTTTACAGGGAGAGCCTCAGTCTTCAGGAAGTTTTCAAATGTAGGGACAGACAACCTGAAGAACCACCCTGTGCTGGTCAGGTGCAGTGGAGGAGGAGGTCATTGTCTATTGGCCTGTTTTCTTCTTGGCTTTGAACTTGAATTCTGCCAGGGTCCAGGTGTGGGATTTCAGCGGAATGAGCTGCAATTGCTAACAGAGTTTTAGAGAACTGTTCTAGGGTTATGTCATTGTTTCTCGTTATCCTTCTGGCATGCTTTGGCATGTTCACACCTGTAAAATAGAACATTCTGGTTTAACAAGGAGATGTAATTAGTCTTTTAAAGGTTTAGTTGTACAAAATGAGCTTTTCTCTTGGCAATTCTTTAGAGTCTTTAACAGAAGGAAGATAACCGTCCAAGAGGCTTTCTGGTTTCTGTTATTTTTTCTTTTTAAGAGAAGCTCTGAGAAGCTTCCTATATTCTAGTCAGATACTAAAAATGGAAATATTACTCAGTGTGGAGCATCTAAGATAACTTTTTTTACCTAAGCAAATGGTTAGGCTGAATTCACTGCCCTCTTTCTATACCCAGAGCGCTTCATTCTGGTGTGAGTCAGTTGGATCTGCTGTAACACCAGGCATGCAGCCTTTGCTCCAGTCAGTGCTGGTACATGCACACTTGTATGCCTGGTGCTAAGGAAACCAGGAGCAGGAGCGTATACCTGCAACGTACTTTCCTCATGAAAAGAAAGTAAGAGGAACAAAAATACCTGCTGGTGTTTAGGGGTGTTTGGTAGCTCTGTCCCCAGTGCCCAGCACAATGGGTTTGTCAAAGGCTGAGGGTCTTTGGTTGTGCATGTGCCTGCTCTTCGAGGAGGGTGGATGTGGAGGCACAGACCGGGTGTGGGTGTTCTTGGTTAGGGAGGAGGTGATGATAATCGAGCCTCTTTGGATTCCCCAGCCAGACAGTCTTTGCTGTTTCTACCCATGCCAGTTACTGCTGTGCAGCTGGACGTGCCTTCCCCTTTGAAATGTTGCTCACAATCCCATGTGTGCCTTCTCTCTATTTCAGGCACAGGGGCCATCTCTAACGTAGTCATACCTTCATGGTGGAAGATACTTTTCTGATTGTTACACTGTCTTACCTTCTGCTTTCTTCCCCAAGCTCTAAGTGGTGTTTGGGAAGATCTCCAGGGTTAAAACAAAGCAGGAAGGAACTGAAATCTTTCTGAGGTTTAGTTTGCTGTGCTCTACAAAACAGCTTGCTAAAAATTGATACATACCCATGAATTTGTGTCTTGAATACCTTTGTGTAACACCACCAAATGGCACTCGTTTGTGAATGTCTTGTGCTTTTCGGACCACTTAAAAAAAATTGAGATTAATTGGCCATGTGGTCCCTTAACATTATTCAGGGGGTTGTTTTCTTTTTTAATGAGACCAGATTTGTTTGTTTGCTGTGTAGAGACTCGATTTCTCAGGGATTGAGCCAGACGTGAAGCCTTTTGAGGAAAAGTGCAGCAGGCGCTTCGTGGTTTGCTGCCAGGACTTCTCCCTCAACCTCCTTGCTCAGCTGAGTGGCGAGGCAGAAGAAGGACCCACCAATGTAAGGGGAGCTCCAGCATGTCCTGCTTTGTCTTCTTTCCTCTCACCAGCAAGAAAATATCTTGGCAGATTAATCTGGGGGGTGGGTGAAACAATCCCATTTTGCCATGAGCACCAGTGGGACCTGGACAGGCAGTTGACTGCTGGCCCAGAGTCATTGCAGGATTTGTTTGCCTTGGTGTTTTGGTGTTCCAAAAACATGTTTGGGGACAGGGTCTGTGCTGACATGCCTCAGCCTGCCAGGAACTGGGACTGCTGGGAAACCTGTGGTTCAGGGGCACAGGGAATGGGGAGTACGTGTCTGCCGAATTCTGCATCCCTGTGAAAGTCCTGTTGGTAAATGATAAAGCTCCACCTCCAAACCACTCACGGCTGTGTTTTATTTAATTTCCCCAAATTGCAAGGGATTTCTCTGTTCTGGAACCTTCTTCTGACTCCCAGCCTAACTCTATTCACAGCCACTTTATTATATTCATTTGTTATTGTGCCGAAGTTGAGCCTTAGCCTAAAAACGCTTGTATTTTCTGAGCCTCTCATGTTTGTAGACAGCTATTACATCTCACCTCAGCCTTTGTTCTGCTGGGCTGAACAGACCAGTCTCCTCCAGTCTTTCCTCCCAAAACAAATCTCTGCTGTCATGTCCTGTGCTTGTTCTGGCTGGAGTCAGCCCTTTCTGCAGGGGTGCAGAGCAGTACAGGAGGCAGAGGCACCAGCACTGCCCCATCTCTACTGGTGCTGCCCTGTCTGATGCCTGGTAGGATCACAAAGGCTTTGTTGTGATGGTTTGATGTTGGCGGCTCACAGCTCTGATACACAACACCAGGCTCAGTAACTCCCAGCAGATGGATGCATCGCTAAAAGCAAAGATTCTTGTTATCCATCCTTAATCAGGTCCAGAGTGAGACCTAATCAGCACATTTTCAGAATTGATGTAATACCTCCAAGTCACGCTGTAATGTCTTGGGCGTGCTACAGTTTTATCTTCAGGCCTGCATTTTTATCTTTCCATGGATGCACACCTGCTAGGATGTTTGAATTAGAAATACATGAATTATTGCCTGCCACTTGCCTGGTGCTGCCAAGGTCAGTAGCTACAAAGGAGTTGGCAGATTTTGCACATGCGTTTCCTCAGCAGTTTCAGCCTTGTATTTGAGCTCTCCTGTCTGGGAGAGCTAACTTTCCTCCTGGGGTAGCATCTGAGGAGCATTTTGAGTGTCACAGTTGAGCCATCCAGAGCTAATGGACTTCGGAAAATAAATATAGTGATCTTTAGCAGGTGATCATAAACACTCTTAAGCTGATTTCTTTCTCACTGCAAAACCATAAACAGCTCTGATAAACTGAGTTAATATTTTCTTCCTGACTTCGTAGTTTACCGCTTATGTGAAAAACATATGTATTTCATTCTTTATATTTCATATAGCTTTGTTCAAACTGACTAGATCAAAATGCAAGAAGGTGCAGGAAAAGAATGGATCTGTGTATTTATAAAGCAAATAAACATGGATTTACTTTATTTAATCCATGTCACAGTTTATTAAAATGCTGGTGTACCAGACTAAAGGAACAAACAGAAGCAGAAAGTCCCCAGTTTCCTTATCAGGGAAAGCAATGTGTGTTGATACTCTTGAGCCTGTGCCATGCATTTTTTATGACACACATATTCAATAAAATTTCCAGGTTGAGCCCTTTTTCCTAAGCTTGGCGTTATTCGACCTGAAAAATAATTGCAAGATTTCAGCTGACTTCCATGTGGACTTGAACCCTCCATCTGTCCGGGACATGCTGCTGGATAGCTCCGAGCCCAGAACAGAGGGTACCCAGGGACATTGTCCTGGCCAGAGCCTTGTGCATGGGGTCCCTGAGTCCTGCCTGCACTACATAAAACGGGTGAATATCTCACTTTCTCCTCATTCTGTGTCATTGCTGAGGCTTTTCAGTGGCTTTGAAGTGTGTTATTATCTGCTATGTGGTAACCAGAAGCCAGCTTTTCTCTTGAGTTTTGGTCAGTGTCAAAGTTGCCATGCAGGGCTCACTGGCAGTGACAGGCAAAGAGTTTTCCACAGAGAGTTTTCCAAGACTTGGCCATGCTCAAGCCTGGTGATCACCTGTGGTCCATCCCCAGGGCAGGGTCTGTGTGGGTTGTGGAGAGGGGCAGTGGGATGATCGGGGCCAAGCCCCGTGTCGCACATCGGGGTCTTGCTGTGTGACAGTTGCTGCTTCTCTGTTGCAGGGGGTGTTCTCTGTGACCAACCCACATGCAGAGATCTTCCTGGTGGCCCGTGTGGAGAAGGTGCTGCAGGGCAGCATTGCCCACTGTGTAGAGCCCTACATGAAAAACTCGGATCCCGGGAAGGTACTGGGTGGGGCCATGGGAGTATCAACTGAGTAGTGCCATTTGCTGCTGCAGGGAGTAGTGTGGGCTTGAAACATGGGCTGTTCTGTGGCTCTTCAGTTTCTTTCTGGCAAATACAGTCCTTGTCCATTCTATTTGCACTGTTCCCAGGCTGGCTTTAGTTGGGCTGTCCTGGGAGACTTGATTCCTTCCCGTGGAAAGAGGCAGAGGATTTTTAGAAAGAGCCAAGCATTTGGGTCCAGACTTTTACACTTCAGCAAGCCAAAACCTGGGCTGGCAGGAAAAAGTGGGACACTTCATCCCCAGAATGAAGTGTCTGCATAGAATAATAGAATCCTTTATCTTGGAAAAATGCTCTAAGATCATTGAGTCCAACCATTAACACAGCAGTGTCAGCCCCACCACTAAACCATGTCCCTAAGCACCACGTCTACATGTGTTTTAAGTACTTCTTCCACTTCTCTGGGCAGGCTGTTCCAATGCTTGACAACCCTTTGAAGAATTTTTTCCTGACATCTAAGGGAGAGGCCCTGCTGCTGCCACCAGCATTAGTCTCTGCATGCCAGGTGGAGGTGATGCTGCCTTGTTGCAGCCAGTCAAGAGTAGATCCTGAAAAGTCAATTATAGAATACCTGGTAATGATGGCATTCCCTTGGCACACTTTGTAAGTCTGTACAGGATGAGGCAATTGCAGTCAGTTTTGCAAAATAAGCTAATACCCTTTGGCAAATAGAGCACTAATAGCCTGACACTTTAATCCTGAGGAGGTTTAACATGACTGCCCACAACGTTTGCTATTGCTTTGCCAAGTAACAGCTGTAGGTGGTGTGAAGTGACAGACGGGGATGTCTGTCGGCTGCGCTGGTGCCTGGGGAGCAGACGGAGAGATGCTCCTCCCTGGAGACTGCAGTGCCCTTCACTCTTGTTCCAGCACAGCATCAAGAGTCCTGGCACACACTGACCTGCCTCTCTCATGTTTTGCAGACTGCCCAGAAGGTCCATAAGGTGGCCAAGCAGGTGTGCAGCCGTCTGGGGCAGTACCGGATGCCCTTTGGCTGGGCTGCCAGGTCAGTGCCTCGGGCTGGGCTGTGCCCTCGGGCTGGGCTCTGCCCACAGTGGGAGCTGCTGCTGCTGAGAGTGACCTGGGACACGACTGGGCAAAGGGTCAAGTGACTGAAGTCAGTGAAGTTGCAGCCAAGGGCAGAGTTTGGCTCTAACTCCTGAGAAAGATTTGGGGTTGGCCTGTAATGCTCTATCTAGAATTAGAAACAAAATATTAAAAAATAGAGTGCTGGGGCTGGGAAGGCAGTAACCTTCCTACTGACCTGTAGCTACTGCTATCAGGGCAGAACATTCCTGGGGACAAAATACACCATCCCATGCAAGGGAATCACTGCAGAAATTCCCTCCTGGCACCAGCCATTGCCAGGGACAGGATGAGAGCAGACGACTTCCCAGCCTGGCAGTGGCAATCACATGAGGTTTGTTTTCCATCTTAAACTCTGCATTAATTAATGTTCTTGGGAATGGCTGGAGGTAGTGATCCCATTCCCTTGCTGTTGTTTACTGGGACTGATAAATAAGTCAGTGCTAACTCTCTTAAATCTCTGTCAGAGGAAGGCCTGAAGGCAAGGTCGTCCACTGCCTTCTAGTGCTGTGTTGCATTTTGGTGCTGACAAAAGGGATGGGAATGACATGGGAACACAGAAAGCTGTCCCAGTGGGCTGGAATTTGGGGTATACTACTTGCAATGTGTATTCTTGAACTGGATGTTCCTGTGACAGTGGCTGCTCATCTTTGAGATGGTGTTTTTGGGATGCAGCTGGACTCTGGGAGCCAGCACTCAGCCCTCTTCCGAGTGGTGCCTCACTCTAATGGTGGGCTCTGGGTGGGCTCTGGGTGGGTAAAGAGCTGCCTTTGGGCACCAAGAAGCTGAGTGGCCTAGTGCGGGGACCTGTGTTGCTCTGCATTCCTGGAACATTTTCCCTGTGGGTTTCAGAGGAAAGTGTTTGCATGGAAGGGGAGTGCAGATGCTTTAATGTTCTTATTGTACCCTGACATCCTTTATTTTCAAGGGCAGAGATGGTGGTATTCATCCAGGGCAGAGTCCGATCTCCTGCTCTGGCTTCAGGAGGAAGCCGATGTGTGTCCCCAAACCAGTTTTTATCATACACTCCTTTCCTAGGAGGATTTCTGTCCTCTGACCCCATATGCAAGTGGGAAGATGCTTTACCATTTGATGTTAGTGGGAGGGGATGGAAGGGTGTTCGTGATTGTGGAAATGGGCTAAATGTGTCCTTCTGACCTGGCTGGAGAGAGGGGAAATGGGTGATGTCCCATGTGATTTCATGTGACATGGTTGCAGCCTAGGTGAAGCCTAAGCACCACATCATCAGAGGAGAGCAGTCAGGTCTGTGGTATTGGGAGCAGTCACAGGCCAGTGAACCTCTCACCTGATGAACTGCCTTTCAGATGTGTCGAAGACCTCAGTGTCTGTATATTTACCAACATTTAGAAAACACTCCTCTTTTTTTCTGCAGACCAGTTTTCAAAGACTCCCAGGGCACTCTTGATGCTAATGGAAAATTCTCACCCCTGTACAAGCAAGACAGTGGCAAACTCTCAAATGAAGATATGCTGAAGCTTTTATCAGAGTATAAGAAGTAAGTGTGAGAGACTGGTGCAGGGGCTGGGCAGGCATTTTAACATATATTTTAAAACAGTTAAGTGTAAGCATGAGATGACAATTTCTAAAATACTTGGAGGGTAGTAAAAAATGCTGATGATGTGCTCAGCACCTGAGCTTTCCATGTTCACACTCTTGTTCCTTTCTCCCTAACACAGACCAGAGAAGACAAAACTGCAGGTCATTCCAGCCCAGTTAAATATCATCATCAAAGACATCCCGCTAGACTTCACAAGTAAGGATTATGGTTCTTAACATAAATGCTGATGGCTTGAGCCTCAGGAGTTAATGCTTGTAGGGGGGATTTTGCTGTTTCATTAACAAGAGTATCTCGGGGCTGCAGTGAGAAATAAGTAATTCAGCACAACCACTGACTTCTTTCTGATGCATTCTGTGGAGGAGATGTGGTCCAATTGCAGAGATTTACCTGAGGGATTCAAACTGCTTTACAGTTTGGCCATCGCATCCTGAAGCCAAAGGAAGCCAGCTGCCTGCTTTTTCACCAATCTTATATGATATTTTTGATCCATAATGTTGTAGGGCTTTACAAACACGGTCAGTGTGATTCTTTACCTTACATTTAAAGAAACTGAAGCAAAGAAAGGACTTGTGATGTGTTCAGTGTCATTCCATGGGCTTTTGGCAACTCCTGTCACAGGTTATGTAGGCTAATCTCCTGTCCAAAAGGCTTTTCTAGTGGACCTAATTTTTTCTGTTCTTATTCTCTTCCAGATTGTTTCACAGCTTCTTATATTCCGATAAAACCTTTCGAGAAGGGCTGTGAGGACATTGCAGTTGAAGTGGAGGAGCTTGTCCCAGAAGTTGCAAAATACTGTTACCCCTTCACTGTCTACAAAAACCACCTCTATGTCTACCCCCTACACTTGAAGTATGAGAACCAGAAGGTGTTTGCAAAGGTGAGTGACCTGGGGAGTGACATGGGGA
Organism: Oreocharis arfaki; assembly: GCA_013398015.1. Lineage (NCBI taxonomy): Eukaryota > Metazoa > Chordata > Aves > Passeriformes > Paramythiidae > Oreocharis > Oreocharis arfaki. The sequence goes on from VZRR01000971.1 coordinate 498,708, forward strand.
GTGACCTGCAGCCAGGCTCGTTGTTGGCCGGGGTGATGGTGCTGCTCATCTTTCTGTTCTCCCCCATTTCAGGCAAGGAATATTGCTGTCTGTCTTGAGTTCAGGGATTCAGATGAAGCTGATGCCAAGCCATTAAAGGTGGGTTAGCCTTACCTGTTAACAGGGCTGCCATTTGGCTGCTGCTGTGTGTTCTGTACCAGCCAGGCTGAGCAGAGCAAGAGAAAAGCACTGAGTTTCCATGATCACTGGTTTAATTTGGCCAGCTCATTTAGGGTGGCAGGACCCTGAATTCAGCTCTTCATTTGTGTTTCCAGTGCATATATGGCAAACCCGGGGGCCCTCTCCTGACCACAAACATGTACGCTGCTGTGCTGCATCACAACCAGAGCCCAGAGTTCTATGATGAGGTAAAAGCAAAATGTGGGAAACAGCAGATTTTCCTGGATGCTACAATGCCAAGGGGCTTTTCAGGATACCTCTTTTTCCAGGGCTGGGTGAAATATGGGTAAACATAACTACCAACCGTTTGCCTCAGCAGAAGGGCTCAGCAAAGCCAGAGCCTTTGTCGATTTTTAACATCGGTTTGTTTTCTGCTGTCTTTACTGTCACGCTTTGTGCACTCCAATCACCCACCCCCATTAATAAGTAATGTTGCAAATGTGATGAAAATGTTAGGAGTTATTTAAGATGGGTAAGAATGTGTCTTGTGTAACTGCATACAACATAACATCTATGTAATGAAATAGAACTAAAATATTACTTCACAACTAAAAATACAGTCTGATCTATCATGATATCATTTTAGATTAAAATTGAGCTTCCAATTCACCTCCATCAAAAGCATCATTTGCTTTTCACCTTCTATCATGTCAGCTGTGAAATTAATACAAAGGCAACATCGAAAAAACAAGACACCGTTGAAACTCAAGGTATGTTCAATGCTTGAATTACTTCTGTTGGAGAGTAAAAGGCCAAGATAAAATAAATGTAGGGACATGAAGAAAATACATGATTGAAATACCAGCCTATCTGAATTTTCTTTTCTAAAAGCAACCTAATACAAAATTGTAGGTCTAAAATGGAATAAACTCAATGTTTTAGTTTATATTAAAGCTCAAATTTTTGCTGCAGTCTGACAGCTCTTTCTGTATGTTCCTGACTTGACTTGCACAAATGTGCTGTTGTCACGCAAGTCACCAATAAAAACTTGCTGTGAGATCAGGGTCTCAGGGGCTGATCCTGCCAACACTGGGCATGTGCGCACTCGTGTCCCACTGGCTGGGAAACCTCTCCCTTCATCCAGTCCTCAAAGGACCCTCATCATGGTGCACAGCCATGGCTCACGCACTATTCCTGCCCCTGAAACCCACTCCTGGTCTGTGCTGTGTCTGAATTTTGTTCGCCAGGTAAAAGGTGCTTTAGTGACACTGGCATGGTTGATCCCTTGCTGAAGCCACTTGCACAACTGCAAGTTTGGACTTCCCAGGATGAGACAGAGCTCCTTCTGAGCTGAACACATACCCCTGTGTGTCTGCTAACTCTGCTGCCGTGGTTGCCTCTGCAGTGGGGTACGCCTGGGTGCCGTTGCTGAAGGACGGGCGGATTGTCACCCTGGAGCGGCATCTGCCGGTGTCATCCAACCTCCCGCCTGGGTACCTGGGCCTTGGGGACACAGAGTCACGGAAGGTAGGAAGGCCATTTAAAATGAGCTTAAATGGAAAAGGAAGAGGAAAGTTGAGCTTTTGTTACCACTGCAAATTCTGGGTTTCTGTTGGTACTTTGCTCAGCTGAGAAGACCTCTACTGCAGGGTACCCCCAAAGCTTAAAGTTCTTTGGGATGGGAGACAGGACACCTTTAGTTGCACTTTCTCTGGTTATGCAGGTTGCAGAGGGTATTTCAGTGGCAGATCAGGCTGGGCTGTTGCAGATGGCACAGAGCAGGAGGGTGAGCCTGTGCTCTGTGTGCGTGGGGAAGGTGGTATTTGTGCTGAGGGTGAACCCCTTCTTCCGCCCCATCCAGTACCTTCTGACCAGGTGTCTGCACAGAGCTACCTTCTCACTGCAGTCTGAAACCAAGTACTTGCATGTTGTCTGTTCACAGCAGCCCAGCATGGATGCAAAGTGGGTGGATGGAGCAAAGCCACTGTTTAAAATCAGAATCCATTTGGACTCAACCGTTTACACCCAGGTAAGTCAAGCACCTTAAAAACTTCCAGCACAAATGTAAAGGAAGAGACTGCTGTGTCTCTACTACTGCTAAGCCATAGGTGGTGTGTGGTACAGAGGGCCCTGGTACCTGGTTTGCAAAGCAGCACTGAGATACTTCTGCAGCAGCATGGCTGGAATTACTTGCAGGGATCTGCTCCTTGACTGGATGGGATGAGATAACTGTGTGACTGAATGAGCCTAAGGAAAGGCTGATGTTTCCTTGACCAATTGCACTGTAACTGGCAGGACCAAGGAAACATTTGAGCAAATGAGCTGCTTCGAAGATACAAAAGAGAGAGCTGGTAGATGTGAGAGGAACCATGGGATCATTAATGTTGAAAAGATCTCTAAGATCATCGAGTCCAAGCTAGTATTAGACTTTTTATTAAGTTTTTTTTTTAAAAAGTTCTTTGACAACAGGAGATGCAAGAAAACAACATTTCTGGTTTCCCTCTGAAAGCAGTTCAGGCTGTTTTACCAAGTCCTAGTGTGTTCTGCTGTCTTGTGGTAGTGGTGGACTTCCATAAGTTTCACGTAATGTGCAGCAAAGATCCCCCAGATCTGGGGCACCTCCTGCCAGCACTGCTCCTGGGGAAAATGCCCTTGGCTGGGTGTCATCAGCTACATTTGCATTCAGAGAAAATGGCTTTCAGCATCAGTTTTGGAGGTTAACTGATTCTGTACAGCACTGAGAGCAGCATAGTCATTTTGCTTCCCACCAAATTACATTTCCAGGTGCTTTTCAGAGTTAAATAACTCAGTAATTAAATCTAACCTTGGAGGAGGAGGGAGAGTAATGGGAGGGAGAGTCTGCCTCAGATGGACAGTAGGAGGCTGGTGATGCAGGTGGTGAGGCAGTTTCTGAGAGTTGCAGCTGTTGAGAGGGCTTCTGTTTCTCCAGGCCAGTGTTGGTTGGAAACTGGGGCTCAGGGTAGTACAACCACAGGAGAATTTTAACACTGTTGGAAGTTTTATGCTTAATATTGAAGTTAGTTGGGAGCCAGGGGCTGAGCAGTGGATGGGTATGTTGGAAAAGACAGGGAGCAGTCCTGGGAGATGGCAGCTGAGGGTCAAGAGTGCGACTGGCAGGGACATGGGGTTTGCTGGGGACATGGCCCACTGCTGCAGGTCAGTCACCAGACTTCCGAGTGCAAGCAGCAAAGTGGAGGGTGACAAGTGTTGAGGCTGCTGAATTGAACTTGTTTGTCTCTTCTAGGACATGCACTTGCACAAATTCTTCCACTACTGCCAGCTGGTTCAGGCGGGAGCTAAGGAAGTGCCAGGAGAGCTTGTTAAATACCTGAAGGTGAACGGTGCCTCTCGCTGGGTTTCGTTTGTGTTTGTATGGACTGTCAGCAAGTACCCAGAGCCCTGCCCTGGGGAAACACACCTTTGCTGGGGCCAGTGCATTGTGCAACACCCTTACTTTCGCTTTGTTCTAACAGATAGACTGATATTTAAATGAAATGTTTTTTTCATGTCCCTACATTCGTTTTATCTTGTCAGACGATTGTCTGTGTGCTGCTTCTCTCTGCCTTCCACAAGGGATAAAACAAGCAGGCAGCATCACTCTGCCGTACTCATGGCAAGGCTTCCTCCTGGTGGACTCCTCCCTTGCTGCTCTAGGTGTGATTCAGACCTTTAAACTGTAGCACAATTCCTTGTTTTCTGGAAGCCCATTCGAAACAGGAGGTTTTTTTCAGGCTGAAAAAGATACGTGAGATTATGAGCCAGTTAAGTTTGAGTGGAGGTAACCTCTGACCTAGACCCAGCTTTTTGGTAATCACTGCAGCATGAGTAAGGGCCTTGGAGCAGGTCTAGCAAGGACTTCTGCAGGGAACATAATTCTTGGCTATTTACTGTCCTTGTTTCTTTCCATAACTGCCTGTTTTTGAGACTGCTGCTGTAGCAACAGTTCCACTTCCAGGGGTGGGGGTGTATCACCACAGGGTTACTTAATGCATGTCAGATAATGTATAAATATTTTAAGCAATAGAAATAATAGCAGGTTTTGGAGCCAAACACTAAAATTACAGTAGCTTTGTTGTGAGCATTTTGCCAGGTCCCAGCCCTGCTGAGCCCCAGCGCCCTCACTGCAACCTACAGACAGGGAGATAGGTATGTCCTAACCACAAGTGAGGGATTCTTAACCACCACTACCTCAATAATTTCAGTAATTTAAATAGCTAGATACTGATATAAAAACCTTATTCATAAGATTTGCAGGTTTGAAAGCTGAAAATGAAACATGCTGTCTTTCCTGGACTCTTATCACGAGCTTCAGGCACAAGAGCTCTATGAGATTGGTGGAGAGCGTATGCATGAGATGATCTTGACCTTCACCAAGTGCCTTAAACTCCATTTGTGATAGCAAGCTATGCTCTTTGAAAAGTCTCTCTGCAAGTCATTGGGCAGCAGTTTTTCGTGCTCCAAAGGCATTAGTGGAAATGGGACTTCAAAAAACTGGCACAGGTGATGAAAAGACTCAAGAGCGGAACTTCAGCCTTAAATTCTGTGCTTTTCAAAGCAAATAGTAGCATGGGACCTCTAGTTAAGTCATAGCTGCCTGGACACATCTGAGAGGAGGATTGATACCTGCCATGAGTGATTTATGTTGCTCCCTGAAGGTTTGCAGCTGGGATCTGTCAGCGGGAAGGAGGCAGCAAGTTCTGCTATGGGTTCGAGTTCCCCTGTCCTCCAGTGGGCTGAAGCATTTCCACACCCTGAAGCTTTTGCTAGCACCTGTCCCGTTGCCACAGAAATGTCTGCGGACTGTAAATGTTTCACATCTGCAAAATGTTGAACTAAGAGTGTCTATGTTTTGAATATTTGTTTTAGTGTTTGCACGCGATGGAGATCCAAGTAATGATTCAGTTTCTACCTGTAATTCTTATGCAACTATTTAGAGTCCTCACAAACATGACGCAGGAGGATGAAGTGGCTGTCAACTGCACCATGTGAGTATTGGGTGAACTGTCTAGTGACAAATGCAAAGCCACAAATGGCAGTGGAAAGCAGGGTCTGGTTTCCCAGTGCAGGGTGCTAAGTGACAGTACTGGCTGTCCCCTGCTGCTGTCCTCCCCTGGACCATGTAGGTGGCATGGTGGAATTGTGGGGCTCTTGTCCTGGGAGTTGTGTGAGGAAAAATGTGGTACTTTAAAGATACTCCTGGTTTGTTTCTCAAAGGAGAAAGGGTTTGGTGGGTCTGGGAGTTGAGTTATTGTCGTATCAAAAGCTCCAGAGTGCCCAGGCGGGTCCCAGCTGCAGGCAGCAGATTTGGGGAGCAACGTCCTGGTCTCATCCCAACACACCAGTCCCTGGTGTCAGGATTGCTCCCGGTGCCCCGGAGCTGAGTGTGTTGTGCTGCAGCTCCAGCTGTGCCGGCTCGGAACTCCAGCTCTGCTCTGGTGGCCCCAAGAGGGCAGCACCGGCCCGGGCAGGCACTGGAGGGAGCTCCAGCAAAAGCACCTTCCCTGTCTGGCACCGGCAGCGACCTCCTGGAACCCAGAGAAGCGCTAAAATACGCGCCTTCCTCCCGTGATGCTTCCTCAGTGAAGCGCTGCCGTGCACAGGGGGGTGCTGGACGTCATCCTCCTCTGGTCATAGCACGCATCCATGTACCAGAAGCATCCTGCTCCCATGAAGCTGGAGGCTGGAGGCTGAGCTCTGGTCCCCAGGGAGGTGGTGCCTATTGCAGTCACAGCCCTGGGCCATATAATGCAGGTCATGAGAACTTCACCTTTGTGGACCACTGTAATTCCACTCTGTCTGAAGCACCAGAGGGCAAGGACAGGGGAACACGTGACCCCAGGAACCTGTTGGGTGACCAGCTCCCACCTTCATTTCCAGAGATTTTTATTAAAGCTTGGCCTGATGCTTTTCAGTTTGTCAGTAGCTTTCTGTTTAATGACATCTCTTTTCTCATCAGATTTTCATAGTGGAATTTAAAACCCACTGTATCTGATAAATTACTTGTAAACTCCTCCTTGTGGTTTGGCTTGTGGGGTCTGTGACAACATGCAATAGTTTGTTGTTCCCGCTGGCTGGGAGTGGAATGTAAATCCCTAGTGCTGGCTGGGGAAACCAGACTCTTGCTGCCTTGATCAGCCACCTGGGAGTGTGTCCAGAGGGCTGGCATGTTCTCCAGGGTCTGCTTGACTTTCCCACACTGCAAGGCAACAGCCCAAAATAATCCAGTGCATGTAACAAGGAGCACATGATGTAAATAAAGTAAAAGAAAAAAAAAAAGGAGGCTTCAAGAATTAATAAATTCCAGGGATGCAAGGATGTATCAGATGATAACAACGATGGACAATGTTCCGTCTCACCTCCTCATGTGAGGGGTCTTGAATGTCAAAAGTCATCTTGTCTGGGTGATTCCTGGGCCAGCACAGAAGTGGAGAAGAGGCTCTGGGCACCTCATCTGAGTGCTTTCTACAAGGATGATGCAGGGGCTGTGTGTGGGGGGGTGCTGGCCTGCAAGAACTGGTGCTCTGCAAATCAGGCCATGCCAGCAGTGAGGTTTTGGGGGGTTGAGCAGGGTGATGTGATGTCTGCTTTTGTGAGAGGAAAAGGAACTTTTTGAGGTAGAAGAACTTGCTCTCATATTGTGTTCTGAACACAAACCACGTTTCTCCCCAGGGTTCTTCTGCACATCGTGTCTACATGCCATGAAGAAGGTCTAGACCACTACCTGCGCTCCTTCATAAAGGTCAGTCATGAGACACTGCCCCTCAAGACTCCCTGCTGGGAGCAGGCACATGCTGACACTGCTGTTCTCACCTCAGTACGTCTTTCGAGCTGAGAAACCGAGTGCCAAACAGGCGAAGATGACCCATGAAATCCTGGTCCTTTCCATGGCCACCATCTTGAAGCAGTCAGCAGATTTTCTGGCCATCAATAAACTACTCAAGGTGAAGTATTGGCAGTACTTGGCTGCTAAGGGTAGAGGGGAAGGAAAGGGGGTCTGGTGTAAAGCCCAACACTTACCCCCATCTAAACCCACTGCAGGGGCAAAGCTGTCAAGGCAACTCCTTGCATCCACGTCTTTGAGATTCTCCCCTTAAAACAGAGATGAATTCTTGCAGGGAACCTCTGTTCAGGCTCATGGTAGGAGACAGAAAAAGGCTGTTCATTTTGCCAGTTTTGCCCATTTTCCTCAAGCCACAACTGAAGGGTGACTCATGAGAGGCAGACTGAGTTTCTGCCTCTCTAGGCCTTTGCAGGGCTTGCACTCCAACTTCTGATGGTTCTTGGCAGGGTGCATTGGGGTGCAGAGGGGCTAAATCTGTTCCCACCCTAAGCTTGGCAGGACATCTCTGGGTAGCAAAAGCCTCTATTCCAAGCCAACTGTGCAAGCACAGCTGTGCTTACAAAAAGCCATTTGAATGTGAGCTCTCCCCCCCGCATAGGTGCTTCCCCACATAGGCAGGGAATGTGAGTCATGTTCAATCCTGCTGAGAAAAGTAATAGTATTCTTTGTTCATTCTAGTATTCGTGGTTTTTCTTTGAAGCACTGGCGAAGTCCATGGCAATGTACTTACTGGAAGAAAACAAAATCAAGGTATAAATGAATTTGGTCAATGCTGCATTACAGAACTGTCACAAACTCCTCCAAAAGCTTTTCTGAAAAGCTGTGTTACTCTTTATTTTAAAAAAAAAGCTGCCACGCTGAACAGCTTAACTTTTTCTTTTCACTTTACTTTTTCCTTTTCCACCCTTTCACTTTCAAGTGTAATTTAAAAATTCCAAAAGTTGTTACGGGTTGTGCAGCCTCCCTTTCTGTTACTACCTACTGCAGTTGCAGCCAATGCTTTCTTTGGCCACTGTTTTATTAGGAAGCAACAAAAACAAATGCTAGAGAACTCGTGCCTGTTCTCAGTTCTCCCCAGCTACTGGCTTGCAGCACTGAGCTGGGATGTGCTCTTGGTTTCAGCTGCCCAGAGGCCAGAGGTTCCCTGAGTCCTACCAGCACGCCCTGCACTCGCTGCTGCTTGCCATCATTCCTCATGTGACCATCCGCTATAATGAGATCCCTGAGGAGTCCAGGAATGTCAACTTTAGCTTGGCTAACTTCCTGAAGGTCAGCAATTTCTTTCCTTCTCCCAGGATTTTATCAGGGAAAAAAAAAAGAAGATAGACAATGAGAAATATGGAGCAAGCAAACAAATGTGGTTTGTCTTTATCTTTGGTTTGTGGTTTGACTTTATCTTGTCTACGTTTTTTTTCTGTTGTAAAAACTCTGTAGGGGATAAGCTTTCCTAGGAAAGAAAACTTCTCTTTCCAAAGAGACAGTAACTCTGTTACTGGGGGTTTTCAGGCATACCTAGTAACTGTTTGGAACCTGAAATATGTGTACTCTCATTTTAAATACTTCTGTTGTCCACTGGAGACTTAAGTAAGGTCATCCAAATGATTTCAGAGAAACAGGATCATGTGTGTTTTGGAAAGTCAGCAGCAACCCAGAAGATGAAATCTGGCTGCTGGCAGGACAGTAGTATGGAGAGGATTTAGGATGATTGCTTTTATTTTTAATGGTTGGTCACATGTTGCTATTTTTTCTCCAGCGTTGTTTGACCTTTATGGACAGAGGATTTGTTTTTAACTTGATAAATGATTACATTTCTGGATTCAGCCCAAAAGACCCTAAGGTAAGCAGTAGGTTTCTTGAAAAGTGGTTTGCAGCAGTGCATGTCTACATCAGTCAAAGCTTTGTAGTGATTATTTTGTACAACTCCTGGAGGCCTTTTAGACTGTTCCTGCAGAGTCTTTTGGAGGCAGAGACCTCTTTGTCTGGGTCAAGAGCCTGTACCCAGATGTTCTTTAAAGTAATATAAAGAGTCAGAATGAAAGCAAAGAGTGGTTAATAGCCTGGATGAAAAAGACCAAGAAGTCCCAAGTGAGACCTGTATGCACTGACACTTAGGGAGAACAACACAAGAATTTGCCAGTTCATGGTAAGTTTCACCAGATGCTATATATTAGATTCTTCAATCATTGTGCAACAAGTACATTGAACTGGAAGAAAATGAGTCGAACTAAAAACATAGTTTGTGTTTGTCTTTTTTTATCTCAGCTGCTGGTTGAATACAAGTTTGAATTTCTTCAAACTATTTGCAATCATGAGCACTACATTCCTCTGAACTTACCAATGACATTTTCCAAACCCAAGCTGCAAAGAGTTCAAGGTATGTTCTTTCTTAAGAGACTGGGTAAAGAGCTATAATTTATTAGTTCTGATGGCTTCTGACTGGATGAACTTTGGTTTGGTATCAAGGAAATGTATGTCCTGGTTAGGACATTAAACCGCAGGACAAGATGCTTTTCTGTCAGGTTTGCATCATTTTGTTCCAGAATGGTGTGCAGTCCGTCTTTCCAGTATTTCCTATATTTACGTTTACATGGGACTAACAATATCTGGAAGACACTGCCTGTGTTTGGGTAAATACACAAATTGTGCAACATAATCCTTTGATGTCAGGAGTGTCAGCCTCCCGTGAGAAGTGAGTGTCTCATCGGTAGGTCCTGTAGGGAATGGAGATGCAGGAGAACAGATTGAACTCACTGCTCTGCTGCCAGCTCTCCTTGTGACCACGAGAAGGGGATCTAGGTTACCTTCTGCTTTCATGTTGAACAAGGGCACAGCAGTGCACAGTGAGTTCAAGCTTGTTCTCAAACCTGAAGGCAGCCAGCAGAGCTTGAGCCCGTGACAGTCCTTGGTGCATACCAAGGGTATTTGTCCTGTGGCACCACCGTACATCCACACTGCCTGGAGAGTGGAGACACACCATGTCCTCTTGGGTCCTGAAGCTACTCAGGGGCTTAAAAGGGGCTGAGCTGAGGCTGTGTTCAGGTGTGGGTGGCTGGAGCTCTGCCACTGACAGCAGTGCAGCCATCACCAGCCCCAAGGAGTGCTACAGACAGACCCTCATTCTCTCTGGGTCCTAATGTCTCATCTGTGCTACATAAATGCAGCAAAGATTGCCAGGTTTGGATTCCAATAGCCTGGCCAGTATAAGGACTGGAGAGGAGAGTGAGGTTTGGGATTCCCTCTGTAAAAGGCCCGTGGATTTATGATTGTGTGATTTATTTTGGTGAAGTAAAGGGGATGTTTGGTTGTGCCTCAGGGTGAAGTTGTACAAGTCCCAAAGTGGTTCCACACACATACAGGTGGCAGAAGCAGCAGTAAATGAAATATCCCTTATTTTGGTATATATCTGACCCCTCAGAGCTTTCTGGACCAGCTGCTAATCTCTGACATCAGTTTGGCTACTTGCCTGGCATTGTTTAACAAAGAGTATTGCTAGAAACTGCCAAGAAAAACACATCCGCGGTGCGTCCCTAATGCTTGTTAGTGGTATGGTAACATAGGGATGCTCTTTCTTGGTTAACATTCATCTTTGCATTTGTGATGGTTAAATTGAAAAGCTGTAAGGGAAGCTCATCTCTTCTGCTGGGTTTTATTGTGGCTGGACCCAGCAGCTGAGGTTCACATACAGCTCATGGCAGTAGAGCAGCCCACGCTCAGGTAGCAGAAGTGCCTTTGCAGTGGTGCCTGAGCCCTGCTTGCCATGGTAGAGCCATGTGGGGATGCACCTTCACTGCAAACTTGTCTGGCTTTGTGGACAGACCTGTGGTTACAGGGGACAGCGGGCTCAGGAGAGACTCTGCTGGTGTGGCTGACCTCTTCATCAGCCTGTTTGGATGCAGAGAGGGGATGCCCAAACCCCTCCTGCTCTGTTTCTAGGAAAAGAAGGAATAGCCCCCAGGGAGGTGTGTAGAGACAGTTTCTGCAGCTTCAGCCGGTGCAGAGGGGCAGGCTGGCAGAGCAGAGCTCTGCAGCCACATCCTCTTGAGTTGGAGTGTTGCATCTTGGAACAGTGACTCTGAAACCTCCCAGATAATGCAGGGCTGGTTGTTGGTCTGTCCATGCTGCCTCACATGGGGACATCAGCCAGAGCAAGCCCCAAGCTTGGCCTCATGGCCAGCAGCACACGATTAGTTTTGCAGTGTTGTGATGGGAAAGAATCTAAGGGGTTCACAGAAGCTGGGAGTTATGAAAAGGCCTCACAAATCTTAAAACATGACATACTGTCCTGTTTCTCCAAGATTTAGAGCATTACTTGTTCCTGTTTATTTTTGCTGTCTTTTTATTTGTCCCTTTTCTTTTTACACGTAATTAGAACTTTTTTCATTTGCTGTGGAACGGTTCACTTCAGTAGGTAGGTCCAACTGGAATGATCAAATCCTCTAATGTCAAATTAAGTATGCACTTTCCAATCAATTAGCTTGCATCCAACTAATGTAATAACCGTGATGTGTGACAAATAGGCATTTCCTGACTTGACTAACAGTGAAAGCTAGGTAATGTTCCAGATTTCTTTTTCTTTCCTCTGAATCAGAGTTTCACAATCCAGTAAATGCTACTCATTAATCAATGAATTAAAAAATATATTTCGCAGCCACAGAGCTGTTGGAACCCTTTGGCTGGGATTTTCAAAGCTGTGTGCACCCTGCTTTACCACAGAAGAACTTTCATACCTGTGGGGTTTTGAAAAAACAAAGTCTGAGCTGAGCACATGGCATTTGTATCTTCTGGGGGAAGAACACAGAGCTTTGGGGTTATTCCTGTGGCGGTTCTAATTTGGTATATGGCCTGGCAGAGATAATGGTGTCAGGACAAGGCCATTCATAGCAGCCCCAGTGCACACACACCCTGCACCACAGTCAGTGTTATCTGTCACTTCCCTGCTGCTCTGTCCAGGCACCTCAGCGGAAGTGATGCCTTATCCTGATAGCAGCCTCTGCTTTGATCACAGTATCTGCCTGAATCTGTGTGGGGTGCAGGGTGCAAGTTAAGATAAGTGAGGTGATGAAGTACTGACTCTTGGCAGTCAGTGCAGCTTCTGAGGAGCTGTGTTCAATATCTGCTTCTGTTCAACATCAAGCGGCTGCCTGGAGCCCTACCCTGGCTCCCCAGTCCATGCAGCTGCCCAGCTGTGCAGACTGGGATGCAGCACTGGTCACCTGGCACCATGTCCTCATTTGCATCCCTCATCCCAGCAGCACTATATGCTTTTGATCTGCTCTCTGACCTGGAGAGGAAGAACACAGATTCATGGAGGATGTGGAATGAGCTGCAGAGCAGCACTGCTAGGGCTGGGTGGCCAGGTAAACCCACCATTTCCACTGCCCATTCCCACCCTCACAGCTGCTCGGTGGAGGTTGGTATCCCCACTGCCTGGGTGGTTTGGGAATTTGCAGGACAATCCCCAGTCAGGGGCAAAGCATCCCCAGGCAGTAAGTTGTGCTGTCTTTTCCCCATTTCGGCAATCTCTGACTTAAAAATTACTCGGAGAGAGAAGCTTTGCAGAGCATCACATTGCAGAAATCCTTCCTTGTGGTGCTGCTGAAACAGTGAGGCCTGAAATTAATGAACAGCCTGAACTGGAAGACACCGAGTTCTTTGATATGACTTAGTTCACTGGTGGAGAAAACTGTATGGTCAGTTCAGCTTTATTCAAAGATCACTTTGGAGATCTTTGTGAAGGAGAGAGTGGTGAACACTGCTCGAGGAATTAGTGGCTTACATGACTGTTATGTCTTGCTCTGAACAGACTCTTGGAACATTTCCCTTAACCATTGCCATGTTGTTTCTTTCAGATGTAAATCTTGAGTACGGTTTAACTGATGAGTATTGCAGGCATCATTTCCTCGTGGGGATGCTTCTTCGAGAAGCCTCTGTTGCCTTGCAGGACAATTATGATATCAGATACACGGCCATCTCAGTCTTAAAAAATCTCTTGATCAAGCATGCCTTTGACAACAGATACCAGCACAAGGTCAGGCCTGTTTTGTTGGCTTTTTAACATCATGTTGTTGAATTTTATGAAAAAAATCGCATACCAGAGTTTTAGATGTTTCATGGTGCACCAAGGATGTTCTAATTGCATTTTGGGGAACTGTTGTAAATAACTGATAGTTATGGAATAACAGTAATAGCTCAGAACTCATCTAGGAAATAACTGCAGCCCTCTTACTCATGCTGAATATTTAGGTAATTAAGCCCTAAGCCACTAAGGAACTTGAGAGAGTCATTAACCAGGAGTTGTTCAGCAAAATTATGACATCAGTCATGTTCTGGTCTTGGGCTTAAATTCATATCCTGTATTAATATGCTATAATCAGGAAACAGAACTGATCTCTCTTCCAAGTCAGCTGCATTTTTTACTTATTAGTGACTCACTGGAGAGGCTCTTGACTGTCATGAGGTGCTGGATTTCCTCTGGTGGATCTCAGTTTTCTTTGGTCAGAGGCTCAGCATGTGATGATGCTGAAAGAGGCTGGAGATGGGTTTGTTTTATCTTGATGCTGCTCCCTGCTGACCCATATGCCCTCCAAAGTGCCCAGCTATCTGTGCAGACGTTACCTGTCCTTGCTGTAGCCTGAAAACATGCCTCTGTTTAGTTTTGGTCCTCACATTGCTCCTAGTGTGCTGCATTCCTGAGTGTTAGGATAGCTTCCTGGCATGAAGGGTGGGAGGAGTGCCTCAAATGCACCTGGGGCTCACATGGGCCTAGTGCCAGCTCCTCTTCCCTCCCTTCTCTGCCTGTTTGAAGGCCTGAGCTGGAGGTGGGCTTTTTTTTTCTCTGCAGTGAGGATCCATGACTAACTCAGGAGCTGTTTCCTCCCTCAGTGTGCAGCACTCCCCTGACTCCTCAGAAACTCCACATGTCTTACTGTTGTCCCACAGGGTATTTGTATATGTGTTGTGCTCCAGGCAGTCTGACTAGGAAACTGCCTGGAGGCAGGGCAGGATGCTCAGCTGGTGTCCAAAGACTCTAAAGCAAAAAAATCACATCATGGGCAGGACAGGCTGAGCATGTGTTGGCACAGCCTTCCTCCAGCCAATGAAACCCCAGCTCCATCAATGGCTGAGAGAAGGTTTTGTCAACCCATCAGTGTTTTTAAGATTTCTTTTGTCCTTTGTCATACTGAATCAGAAGAAAAAATTGGATTTCTATATTATTTAAAAGGTTCCACTCAATTTGCAAGCCTTAAATTTCTTTTTTCTTTTAGCCTTTCCAGCCAAATCCAGAATAGTATATGTTACAAAAATGATGTAAAAGAGTCCTCCATTTAGAAAATGTCAACCCAACCATTTTTGATCCGTATCACTTAATCCAAGTTAATCTGTTCCTATTAACTGTTTTCACTAGAAGCATTTGCTATGGAGAATTTCTGACTGGAAGCAGTAGTCAGCACCAAGCATGGAGCAAATATTTCTGATACATTACTCCTGGGTGTTGCACTTAAAAATCAAACTTTGTGAGTCAAGTGCCAGTTAAAGAGTTAGGAAATCCAGGACTCAGCTTGTCACATATCCTGTATGACTGGGAATGTTATTTAGCCTCCAAAACCCCTGAGTGCCCCAAGCTTGTTGCTAGAAGGGTAATACCTCTCTGGCAGCTCTAGAAGTGGAGATGAGAAGCCAAACTGGTTCATATTCTCGAACACCATATAGTGTGTAAATACAGATATATGTGTATACATGTTTTGGCTCGAGAGTTCCCCTTTTTTCACTCCATTGGAAACTTGGTCTCTTACTGAGATTTCTCTCCATGCCTCCTTTCAGAACCAGCAGGCAAAAATTGCCCAGCTGTACTTGCCGCTGTTCGGGGTGCTCCTGGAGAACCTGCAGCGCGTGGCCGGCCTCGAGGCACTGACCTCCTGCCCTGTCTCCAGCCCTGTGAGTAAAGCTGGGATGCCTCCGTGGTTTTGGACAGTGTGTGCAGTGCTGTGAGGGGAGGTATGTCCCTCCAAGTGCCATGAGCTTGAGCAGGACTTGGCCTTCGACTCCAGCAGCTGTTCTGGGGAGTTGCCTGTCTTCCCAAGAGTTGTGTGTGTGGCTCCCAAGTGGCCTTAGCCTTGCAGACTAGACTTTCCTCCTTGCTGGGGTAAAAGAATAACAAATAGGATATTTGAGAAAGACAATTCAAAATTTCAACTCAAATGATGAAAAACAAAAAGGAAAACATTGCTGTGGCTTACTTTTAATGTGTTCTGCTATTCTTTGTACTCCTCCCCAAGTCCTTTGTCTCCTTGTTATAGAAGTGAGGAAATTTCTGTTTTCATCTGTGTTGTTTTTAAAACCTGCTCTAATTTGCCATTTTGTGTTGCATTGTTCCCTTCTGTAAGAGAATAGGTGTTCTCTTTTATTGGTCACAAAATCTTATATTGTTTTACAGGCATCCAGGGATGAATTCATATGCAGTTTTCCATCCCCCTCAAGCAGATCCAGCCTGACTGCAGACAAAGATCCAGGTAAATTAATTTTTCTGAATTCTAAATTTCCCATCTATTTTTAACATGGCTATTACCAGCCTGAAACACCCAAACCCCATTACCCAAAACCTGAAAATCATCTCCTAAAAGACCTCACAGACTCTGCATGGTTTTCCCTCCATGTGGTGTCACCCTAACTGTCCTTTCCAGATTTTCTTTTTCCAGCTTTTGACATGGGGCTTTGGCAAGCCCCATCTGTGCTGTCTGTGGTGTGCTGACAAGTGCAGAGGGCTTAATTGTGGGGTCTGGGTTTTTTCAGCCTGCGGAGCAGCCCTTCCCAATGGCCATGCAGTAAAGCGAGAGGACTCAAAAGGATCCCTGAACTTGGAGGGAGCAACCAGTTCCACAGATCAGTGTGAAAATGTAATGTACCAGGGGCTGGGAAGAGCAGTGCTCGGCCGCTGTGTTAAATAAGGGGGAGGGAAAAGGAGTTCTCTGTGGTTACACTCTCCAAAGCCAGCTTATAGATATCCTGTAAACAAACAGATTGATGTTTAACAAAGGTCAGAGTCACGGGTCTGGTATGCTTTCCCTCTTCAAACATCCCTGAGCCAAAAATAGAACTGTTGACAAATTACTCGTTGAAGATGAAAGGCAAAATCTGTGTGGAAAATCTCTGCTCCTATGGTGCATTTATGGATACTCAGATGTGCTCCCTGTGTGTGGGTGGGTCTGAGCCTGGCTAGACCCCAGTGCTTGGTGCTGGGAATTGGTTTCCAGATGTCTGAGAAGCAAAGCACTGTGGTGTGAGATTGCCAGTGACCACTGACTTCAGATAAAGTGTTTGCAGGCAAACCAGCCCAGGCGAATAACCACAGGTCCAAACTTGCAGAAGGTGACTGTGGTCACGCCAGAAGGGCCTCAGACCCCGCTATTCAGACAGGGTGTACTCTTTTTCTTGGCATATTGCACACATGGAAGTCAGGTATTTGTGCAAACCAGTCCCTGGTTTTCCTCAAGGCACTTTCCAGATGTCTTGGGTTGGCATGAGTCATTGATGCATCTTCAAAAACTTTGGCCTCTGCAACAAGCAAGGCAAAGATTATCTGGGCTCATGGCTGTGTCCTGACGTGCTTAGAAGAGGTGGGGCCTTGCAAGCTCTCCTCCATAAATCACAGAGCTACAGGACCTAGTACAGCCAAACACTTGACTATCCAGCAAAGCCCTGAACATGTGCTCCAGTGCTGCTGATGGGGTTTGCAGGAAGGGGTTTTGCTTCCAGCTCGACTCTTCCCCCATGGCCAGACATCCTCCTCTTGAATGCCCTTGAATGTTTTTCAGAGTTGTTGAAAGCAATCTTTCTGTTAGGGAATGCAATATCCACAAAACCATGTAAAAGCAATGCCACATGGATGAGCACAACTTCAACAGTGCTCTGCAAAGGCAGACACTTTGCTTATTGCCCCATTCCCATGGAGTGAGTTGTGTGCTGACTTGATAGTTTGGCATGGTCAATAGCAAATCTCTGGCCATAGCACCATGTCTCCAACTCTAAAATGATTGTTTGTATCTGCTTTATTATGACTCACATCCACAACTCATCCCAGAATAAACAAGTAAGATCTGCGGATCCCTCTCCAAACACGTGAGGCAAAGCTTTAGGAGAAGCCTAGGGCTTAATTGTATTCATTTATCGAAGGATACAGCTCAGGCAAGCACAGAGAATGCACAATAAAATTGGTATAACTTTAGAAGTCATGCTTCCCACTACACAGTGCCTAAGTGTTTCCCATATAATTTGACTCATCAGTAGGATTTCACTAGTTTTGCCTGAGTCACTAAGTAGGAGGAAGATCGAAACACTTCCAAAAATCAAGGGGAGGAAAAAGTTCTTAAGACAAAATGTCCTCCTTTTTTAATAACTGACATTTTGTTTTGGAGTGTATGTTTTTAACAGAATGTCAGATTTTTGCTTTAAATGGTGACGGCCAGTGAACTTTCTTTTTACAAGAACTGGCTTTAAAAATGTCCAGGAGCTCAGATGCCACAGAGAGCAGGGAAGATGAAAGCAGGCTGCTGTGTGTTTTTCTGGATAACCTGTCATTCTCTGCTCAGACATTTTCTCTCTGAGCAGAGAAGTGCTGGGTGATATCCCCAAGATTTCCAGGCTGCTCATCACTGTATGAGCTGTTTCCAAGGCAGGGTGCTGTGGGGTGCACGTGTGGGGGCAGGAGGGGTGCCAGCACACCTAGTGTGTGCCGGGTTTGCTGTGCCCATGCTGCACAGCTTCTGGTGCACAGCCCAGGGGCCAGAGCCCTCCGTGTCACAGCCGTGTCCCAACAGATCCGCAGAAGCTCCATGAGGAGCAGCGTGTCCCACTGCAGCCGGCTGGACCAGTTTGAGATCCGGACACTTCTGATGTGCTACCTGTACATTGTGAAGATGATCTCTGAAGGTTGGTGCCTCCTGCTCACTGGGGGCAGCCAGAAAGACAAGGGACCATCAGTTTTGGTCTGTAAGGTCTCCCCTTTGAGTTTTTTTGAATCTCAGTGCACTGTTCTTCATTTTCTTTCAGATACTCTTTTAGCTTACTGGAACAAATTCTCCCCCCAGGAGCTGATCAATGTCCTCATGCTTCTGGAGTGAGTATCATGAGGCTGCTATTCAAACACTGCAGCTTTGTGTGGTTGGAATGGCTAAGGAGGAGACCACAGTGCACGCACTGTCCTGTGCAGAGCTAGGGATGTCTGCCCAGGTTGAAATGAAATGCTCTTCTTCCCTCTGAGGAGAAGCAAGTGTATATTGAGGAAGCGCCATGTAGTGGCAGTGCCCTGTGCTCTGCCTGGGGTGTGTCCCACCGTCTGTGGGCTCAGCTTCCCCTGTCACTGTCATATCCTTCAATTTGCAGCAAATCTGGGGGAGCAGATGGGTGAGAAGACAGAGATGTGCCATAGAATTTTGAAACCAAGGGTGTGAGGTCAAGTGACTTGTAAATACAGACCCAAACCCTTGTGCACAGAGAAGTGTGTCTGGAGGCAAGAACAGGGTGGGTTTTAAATATTCTGGGTCATTCCTGATCTGCAGGATCTGTAACAGATACATATTTCATTTTCTTCTTAGGGTGTGTTTATTTCACTTCAGATACGTGGGGAAGAGAAATATTGCCAGGTACTGCATCCTTCCATCTGGTGCCGAGGTGTGGGCGCCGTGCCCCTGCCCCCTGCCCCAGCCGAGGTGGGAAGGGCTCGTGCACACCCATGCCAGGCAGCCCCCAGCGAGTCTGGGCTCTGCTCAGCGCCGTGCCATGAGCAGGGGTCCCTCATCTCAGCACCCTGCCCCTTCCCTCCCCTCCAGCTCCTGCATGAGACCCCCAGGCCCAGGTGAACGCAGGTTGGCAGTGTCCCCCCCAGCCAGCTGCAGGTGAGATGAGTCCTGGCTGCATCCCTGCTTCCTGAGCAGCATCCCTGCTCTTCTGTTAGCCCTAGGGCCTTCTGGAGCAGGCAAGATCGCTGTTGCCTGGTCAGTCCCGCTGGGATTGTCCGCAGTAAACCAGATTGGTGTGCTGGAGAGAAGAGGTCTCCGTCCTGGTGCCTTGGGTAATCCCGCAGTGGTGTGGTCACTGCTGCTGGCCCAAACCCTGTCTTTGCTCCCCCTTGCAGGGTGCAGGATGCCTGGTTATCCAAGCACACGGCAGCTGATAGGAAATCCCAGACAATGCCAGCGCTCCGCAGCAGAACCGGGGTGCGGCTCCAGCATCTGGGCAGCTTGGAGACTTCCTTCACCCTCAACCACAGTATGTACAGCAGAGCCAGAAGGGCCCAGGGCGTGTGTCAGCCTGATGAAAAAACTGCATGTAGCCATTTTCAACTTGCTGCTGGTTGCTTCAGGTTACTCAAATTCTACAGAATTGCAGTGGTCATGAGTCTTCCCTGCAACATTCCTAGATGGGCGAGGGTGGCATTTAAGCCAGCCGCTTAAAAATCACCCCTGGAACTTAGGATTTGTGTGGCTTTCTGCTCTTGCCTGTCTTGGCTCAGCTGCTTGGTTGAGTGTGCGTGCAGGTAACACCTTGGTTTGGGTAGAGAGCAGGGCAAGCAGGAGCACTACACTGTACAGAGACCTGTGCTGGGATCTGCTCTAAGCCTCTCCATGTGTGTGCATTTTGTCCCATTGAAGCACTTTGTCATTTCCCCTCTCTGGAGACAGCTTGGACACCTCATTCTCTGTCTGGCTTTAAAGACAGTGATATTAAGGGTCAATGCTGATACTGTTTTCCTGGTGTGGCATCAGGCTGAGGCAGCTTCTCTGAATGGAGTTGGCAAATTCAGCATCTTGCTATTCTCACATCATCTCCCAAACGCAGTGAAGTGCAAGGGGAGATCCTTATCTGTATCAGCACTTAGATATTTTTTGGGAGCTGGAGTGTTGTACACTTGTTTCCTCCTGATTTTCTCTTTGTCCACAGATGCAAGCACCTCAGAAGCAGATATTGTGCACCAGGCATTATTGGAGGGCAATATTGCCACCGAAGTGTGCCTGACAGTACTGGACACCATCTCTTTTTTCACTCAAAGTTTCAAGGTCAGCACTGAAATCAAAAATGTTGTAGGAGAGTGTGCTGTGTTTTTATATGTGTGTGAATTTTGGTGATCCATTCTCCTAGAGTGGAAGAATATGGAAGGCTTTACAAAAGCAAATCATTTGCAGCTTGTTTATTTTCCAAAACAGAGTGTTTCACAGGGTCTCAGAAGTAATTACACCCTTATGCAATCTTGCCGTTTCTTCAAAACTGCAAGGCCAGAGAGAATCACATGGATGTTATACCATGACTAGGTATTACAAAAATAGACTAAGAGGAGATTTACGTTGTGTAGAAAGGAGAGACCAGAGGAAAGGGAAATGAATGTCCAACATTTTTAGAACAGTCACTCTTTTGTACCCTGAATTACCTGGAAGCGAGGCCCACATTTCTTTGAGTCACTGTACATGAATATCTCTGGGGCTAAGGCACTCCAGCTGTGGTTACCAGTGCAGACAGGACCAGAACCACTGGTAGAAGTCTTCTCTTCCGTATTGAGATTCATGCTTTTGGCTGTCATTGCCATTTACAAAAGCCAAAGCCTCTGTGGTGAAGAGAACCCTAGGATGGCACTGAAATACTGTTCCAGAAATGCTCTTCCTGAAGTGTAGTCAGAGGAATCCTGCATGTAGCAATGTGTCTTGCATAGTGTCACGAGAACAGCTCTGGATTTCAGAGCAAGCATGATGAAGATTTCCTTTTTAGATGGAGATGAAGAGAGAGGTCATCATAGCCTCTGCTGCTGCTGCAGAGCCAAAAAGCCATCCTGGTGCAGACGTTAAATTACTCCTTAGAAGTTTGGTGACAGCAAAAGGATTTCAGTGCAATACTTAAAGCTTGCTTGACTTTCTCAGCTGCCTCTTTTGGAATATCACTGAACCACAAAACAGTGTGATTTTCAAACCACAGGATAGACTGGCTTCCCTTCCACTTCAGCGGGCTTCTGCTTCGCTTTTATGGTCACATAGTGCTACCACACACAAGTGGGTCCTGTGCTGCAGCAGCAGGGCTTTTGCTGTTCCACTGCCACAGGAAATGAGCTCAGAGTCTGGAATCCTAAACTTACCACAAGGTCTGTACAAGGTGTCAAAATCTGAGCCAGCCCAAGGACTGGCAGTGGGATGGGTGCTGTTGATTTCCTGTCAATACAGGGTATCCACATCCTTATGTCGTGCCCAAACTTCCTGCACAGCTCTGTGAGGATGACAGCAGGCACAGCCCACCTGGTCTGACACCAAACTGTAGCAATAACCCCCACGTAATTCCATTTTAGCATAATCTCCACAAGGTGCAAACTGGCAAAACTCTGCAGGAAACAAGGGACGTGAAATGACTAGCGACAGCTGTTAATCTATCCAGTGAAAAGATGGGTGGTGTTTTTTTTTTTCTTCTCTCTGTCTCTCTTGGGCTGCAAACAAAACAATTTTTGAGATAAATAAAAAGAAATGGAAAAAATAAGTGTGATAGTTACATTGGTAACAGCGTGTTTTATTTAAAATAACTAGGCAACCAGTGGAAGTTTTACAGATTATTGACTTAGGTTTTGGAATTAGTGATGCAGAAGTGATAAAATATTTTCTTTTTTTCTCTGGTACAAAAATAGCCTCTGCTAACTACTGTAAATTTGTAGTAATTGTCACATTTTATTGGTTTTATTTTTACTGAAGTCCTTGTTGCTTATCTGGCTTAAGAATTAATGTGATTAATTATGCAAAATTATCTCTGTCATTTCCAGCTTCAGGTACAACATTTCTGCACAGTAAATTCTCCCGTTGCTTTCCAGACCCAGCTTTTAAGCAATGATGGCCACAATCCACTTATGAAGAAGGTTTTTGATATTCATCTGGCTTTTCTCAAAAGTGGGCAGTCAGAAGCAGCCCTTAAGCACGTGTTTGCCTCTCTGAGGGCTTTCATTAGCAAGGTATGTAATACATGACAAGGATATGGGAGAACTTTTAAGTATGGCAGAGGGGCCAGTATGGTTAGACTCTTGTTAAACTGATATTTTGGAGATATGTTTTAGAAAACAGCTTCACTGATTTAAAAAACATTGCAGGTCAAGTTCTGTAGTTATTTATTATTTGTTGGATATCAGGAAGCAAAAGGAGAAATCGTGAGGAATTCCCTCACTTGCCTGGGTCACAGAGATTGATGTCTGTTCGACCAAAAGCCGGTGCTTGAATCTTTGCCCCAAACTGCCAATGTTGCTGACAGTGCTATTGCTTGAATAAGGCATGCACTGACAAGCAACGCCTCACCCACTGCCTATGAGAGATCATAGTTCTTGCTGAACCTTGTTCTGTGCTCTCTGAGCCCTGTCAGGTGGTGAGGCTGTTTAATGCCGCGAGCTCAAGCAGTGACAAAGGCACAGCTGACCACAGAAGAGCAGTGACTGATGCTATTGATGACTTCGCTGTTTGTGCTTGTCAAAACCTGCCACTGCTCATAAGGACATTTTCAAGACCTGATGTACATGAAAAAAACGTTCCTCCAAAGCTGCACAGTTATCATAAACACAAAATTAATTAAAACATCTCAAATCCCTTGAGTGCAACACTTCATTAATGAGGAAAATCCATGTGGCAGATTGCAGCCAGGCAGGGCACAGTATCTGAGTGGTAAGCAGCAAAGAGTAACTTCCAAAGGAGCTTTTGCACTAGCTGCTGAGCAAAGTCTGATTAAAAGAAGAGACTGCTAAACTGTTTTGCAAAGGTGGAAAAAGTCTGTGCTTTGTACATTTTGCTATAACCCCACAGCAAAGCTGAAAGTTGGCATAAGTCTAGGGCTGGATTTTGGCTGGATTTTTGGCTAAGCAAACACATGAGAAGCAGAAGTGCAGGGGTCTTGCTGGCTCCCTATCTGCTCCAGTCAGCATGGTCTCCTGCAAGGTGTTTTTCCATGGGGCTTCTTAAAGCCTGATATATTGGCAACTGGCAGAGGCAGGAATCAGTCTGCTTTCTGCAGGGTTCAGTGCATGTTTGTTGCTCTACCTTTCTTTTAAATTTTCTGCTTGCCTGTGATCTGCTTAGCCTCGAGATCTATCCTGCTGCAGATCTGCACACACCCCGCTCTCCCCCTTGCTAGCCAAAAGTTTGTTTAGCCAGAAATATTTCTTTTGTGCCTGTAGCAAATAACAGACATTCCTTGCCTTCCCGGCATACTTTCTGTGGTTGTTTTTTTTAAATGCTAAGCCGAACCTGCACACCTGCTCAATTTGATCTCACTGTCAGCCTTCAAAGGCTGGAGCCCTTCAGGGGTTCCACACTTGCTTTCCAAAACACCAGTGACAGCAAGGAGGCTGCATGCTTGGCTGCTGCAAGGATGGGCAGTGGAATTGTTTCTTGGGTTTATGACTGCCTAAATCCATGCTGAATTTCACGTCATGTGTCTTTAAAGATACAAATGATTGATTTCGGCTTTCTCACATTTCCCCTATGACAGGACACATGTGGCTTCTGTAAAAGCAAGATATGAGCCCAGCAGATGGTATCTCTAAGGGGGAAGTGTTTTCTTTGCCAACTCCATAACCACACGAGTCCCAAACTTCCTTCTAAGTCCTCTCAAGGGTTCTTTTAAGGCTAAAGTGGCTGTGGTGGCCGAGGCAGGTGGTCACTGCATTTCATGACAAGTCAAGGATGACATGTTTTCCTGCAAGTTTGTTTTCAAATACTAGCTCTGCTCTACTTTGTAACTTCAAGAAAAGCAAAAGTGGGTTATACCTTTGTCACAGCTAGAATGGAAAATTTCATATTTTTATGGCCTTCTGTAGTTATAATTACAATGAAAAGAATCCCCCTCTTATTTGTGGTCACAGCTAATGGTTGCAGGAGGGAAGAAACTACTGAGGTTTATTCTGCATCCCAAAATTTGTCTTCTATATTAAATCCAGTTATTTGATAAGCAAAAGACTTTAAAAAAATGTTGCAAGAAAGCAAAGAACAGAAAACTTCTGTAATTGTTTGCATCTTTGGTTTTGGTTGCATGTGTGTGTTCTGGGAATTTGGGAAGAAAGCTGCCTCTGTTTTACTGGCTGATAAGGACCAACAAAAGCTAGATTGTTCTTGTTTCTCACTCTAGGTTTTCTTAAGAACTGAATCTCTCTTTTCAGAGCATCACTTACAGATAAATACATATGTAAATACCTATATGCATGCTTAGGAATGGTCTTTAAATTAAAGGTTATAAAGGAAGACATGCATAGAGGAGGGGTCTGCGTTAAAGAGCAGCTCAGACATGTCCCCATGGCTGTCCCACCCTCACATCCCTTTGAGGCCTCTCTGGGAGCTGGCCGCTGTGTTGACTCCTGCTCTGGTCTATTGTATTGGGGCTGGATCAGAAATGGGCTCCTCCAGTGTGCACAGTCATCACCACAGGGGCTGTTTCATGCTCTCCCCAGAGTGTGTTCTCTTCCAGCTGGAGAGCCACAGGCAGCACCTGGCCGGATCTCCAGCAGGCATACATATGCCCATGGATCAGCATCCCTGGACCTGCCACCAGGACCCATTGCATCTGCTTGGGCTTGGTCTCCAGAAAGGGACATGGATTCCCTGTGAAAAGGGCACAGGTTTTCCTCCAGAGCTGACGTGGTCTGGAGGGGAGTGCACAGGGCTCCTCCTGCAGCAGATTCCCAGGCAAGAGTTTTGTCCCTAGCAGTGGGTTGGAAATGTCTGGAAAGCCTCTGCAGGCAGGCGGTACAAAAGCTGAGAGCAGGTGCCGGTCATCTCTGTGCATGCCCAGTCACACAGCTGTGCCAGCTCTGGGCTAAGCCCAATGCAGACCATAATCCCATCTCGCTCTGGGGGAAGGACTGCATTGCACCGGGCAGGAGTTCCTTGGGAGCTCCTTTCCCAAGTGCACACAAGATCTTTGTGGCCCTGTGTTATTACGATGTTTGTTTGTCCCTCTCTTTCTCCCATTTTGTTTTTTGAAGATATTTTTTGGCCAAAGGCAGTGAACACAAAGTACTTTGTTTCTTAATTCTGGTTTCTTGGTGCAATCCCAACATCTTGCCAGCCACTGGTCCTAGATCCCTGTTTTAAGACTCTGTCGCCAGCTTACCATGGTGGTGGACATGGCAGTACCTACAAGTTTTCCTGGAACATATATGCTTAATGCGGAGAGTAGACGGCCACAATAACAGCTTCAGCCTCTGACTGACACTGTTTACTGTCATCTCCCATGGGCAGAAGGTAGTGGGGCAGATAAAAGTGGCTAATGGACCATGAGGACCGTGGGGTTTCGAACAAACTGAACACATCTTTCCTCTGAACAGATAAAACCATGGATGCCTCTGTTGCCTCTTGGTGCCAGAAAATTCTTTGGGCCTGGTTGCCAGCTGCAGCAGAAGGAGCAGAGGGCTGCTGTGCAATGCCTAGACAGCCTCCACCCCCTTGGGAGGTGTTGGCATCTCCCCTCCCCAGCAGGTCCCTGCGGTGGCTGCGGGAGCGGCTGCGTGCCAGCACAAAGCCCTTCCTTGTTCTGCTTCCCTGTGCTCAGCTCGCTGTGGCTGGGGTGGAAGGAAGCCCAGCGTGGTGTCACCTTCCTGCCAGCCACCTCTTGTGACCAAAGCCACATGGACACACCCTGGCATCCCCAGGAGGCTGCTGCCCACTGAGGCAGGGCTCTGCTGCAGGTGTCCCTTTCCAGGCAGGGTGGAGCTTGCCCTGACAGCTGTGCTCAAGTGTTTGGTGGGAGGACAGACAGGCCACCAAGGTGCTGGTGTTCCCCTTCTCCCTGCTGCAGGTCCCTGCGCCGCAGTGTGACTCAGGGAGTTTGCGCTGTGGTTTGGCTTGGTCCTGCTGCTCTCTGGATGGCTCTGTCTGGGGAGGCAGGGCAGGTCACTGAATTTTAGGCTCTGAGGGACAAACCAGTCTCTTGTATGCGTTCCTGAGGGCATGCAGGCATGGTTTTAGATGTTTTTGGGGAATCATGTAGAAGTAGATGCGTGAGCATTGCCGGTCACGTTTCCCAGTGAGGCTGGATTCCTGGTTGGGCTCCAAAGGATTTTCTGGTGTTCCAGCTGGCAGCTTGTGGTGGGAATGTCTGTGGGACCTCTCCTCTCTGTCCCACTGCTGGTGATTATGGCTTTTGTGAGAACGTAATTCTGTCAGTCCAATTTGGTGAGAACATGCCAATAAACCCAGATGTTATGAGGGAAGTGGTTAGATGGACATATGCAATCACATCTGCAAGAAGCATGACAGCAAAGTTCACATTGCTCTAGGAAATGCGGTTAAAAATAGGCCCCCCAAATTCATTCCTACAAATACTTTCAGGCTCAGAATTCTGACAGAAGTTTTGCTGAGGAGCTGGTTTTGCTGGAGCTCAGTTTGTTGCCCTGTGCCCCTGCTCATCTGAACCCTGTGGATGCCATTTAGTGGTGTATTTTCTAATATTTGCATGTCTCTTGTGAAGTTTCCCTCAGCATTTTTCAAGGGAAGGGTGAACATGTGTGCTGCCCTCTGCTATGAGATCCTGAAGTGTTGCACTTCCAAGGTGTCCTCCACAAGGAACGAAGCCTCTGCTCTTCTGTACCTCCTGATGAGAAATAATTTTGAGTTCACCAAAAGGAAAACATTTCTGAGAACGCATCTTCAGGTCAGTGGCTGGAGAAAAGCCAGAGGACACCTCAGATTTAATGGACAGATACAGCAACAGAGCTCTGTGACCTCATTCCTGCAGAGGATCCTGCCATTGCCATATGGACAAAAATCTTCCTGCTTTCCAGGCTTTGCCTAATTCCTATTTCCACTTACTGGTCCAGGCACCTTTAGGTACAATAATTGCCCTCAAGTACTCCAAGCTGTTGAGCTTGTAGAGTATCAGACACCAGACACATCTCTGTGCCAGAGGCTGGCTGGGATGGCGTGGAAAGGACAGCTGCCCTTGAGGCAGGAGAAGAGATGTCCTTGGAGCCGCTTCTCTAGCGTTGGTAGTTTTTGAAGCAAATGTGGATACCTAGTGGGACAGATGAATACTGTCTGGGTTGTAATGAATCCCAGAAGAAGGTAGCTAATGTCCAAACAGGGATGCATATTATAATAGTCAAGTTGTTAGTTCTGTTCAGCAAAGCAGTTTGGTCCTCTGGGGAGTGCTTGTCCTTGGGAGACGTGAGAGCAAAGCCCCAACGCCAACCGCTGCTTACGTGGTGGAAGAGACATGATGTTTTCCTGTGAGCATTTTATTAACTGTGACCTCAATAAAACCCTTTTATTAGGGCTTGTTTAAATAAAGCCTCTACCTTGTCCCAACAGATAATAATTGCAGTGAGCCAGTTAATTGCGGATGTGGCCCTCAGCGGTGGGACCAGATTTCAGGACTCCTTGCTCATCATTAACAACTTTGCAAACAGTGACAGGCCTATGAAGGTGAGTTGGAGATGTCACATCCTATCCTGTGCTATCAGCCATTTATGCAAGGCTGGGGACAGACTCCAAGAAACCGTGTTTAAGCGTTGGGCTAATAACTGGAACTGTGATTTATAGACTCGTAGTGGGTTGCATTTGTTCAGTAAACAAGTGTCATGCCAACAGCAAGAGGACCAGCTGCTCAGGCAGGCCATGCTCCAAATGCAAGGCCTCACACCGAGGGGAGGGAGCCCAGCAGCTTAGGTTGTGCTTTGCAGTGCTCTGCTTGCAAGGTTGTCCAAAGAGCTTTCCAGGAACTCCCAGCTTTGAGAGAAATGACAAGGGAGGTTCTGGTATTTCTGTTGCCTGAAGGTAATAATTAGCAGGATTTAGTTTTAATTGAGTGTCAGCGATGTTAAGAAAGCACTCTTTTGTGGAGATTAATGGTTGTATTTATTTGGAAAATAATTGCCTATCTTTGTTGCTAGAATTAGTGGTTTGTACCCAACCATTGAGCAATTGCAGCTTGCTCTGTTTCACACAGAGTAGCTGCCAAGGCAGAAGAGGGGAGATGGGCAGTGTTTTTACAGTTCCATGGTTATCCTATAACCTAAACGCGCAATGGGAACTTCCATTAGGTGTTTAATTGTGATCTAACAAATTTATAGATAGGATATACCTGGCAAAAACCTCAGTTCTTTTCTGCCCACAGATATTGGTAAGGGTTTCACTTAGCCATACTTGAAATTTACATCAGGAGATGATCATTATATTGAGTTTATGTATTTGTGTAAGTGCAGGAGTACAAGAGAGATTTCAACACACTGGAGAGAATGCCATGCACAGCCACAGCAGCAGCTGGGGAACAGGAGTCTGAGAAGAGGGAACGTAAACCAGGTTCATCATGGAGGAGAGAAAGCTGAGGGGGAGCCTATTTGCAGCCTTCCACAGCAAGCAGTTTATAGAGACGTAGTTAGGCTCTTTTCAGAGGTATGGAGTGCAGGACAAGAGGCAGTGTGTGCAAGTTGCAGCAAGGACAATTCCGATTTTGCTTAAGAAAAAATTATTTCCCAAGAACACTGTGCAGCCCTGGGGCAGGGCCTAGAAAAAAAGTGGATTTTCTGTTTTAGTAGATTATAAAACTTGGCTGGACAAGCCTTGCTCTAACTCAGTGATGGCCTAGTTCTGAGCAGGGGCCGTGATCAGAGCGTGTGTTTCTCTACTACATTCCTGTGATGGGAAGCTCTATAAATGCCTTCAGTGGTTTAGGAATTGAAGAGAGACCACATCAGAGCCTAACAAGCCAGATGTTGAATGACATGAAAAAATACTGGAGCCATGGTTTGTGGTCTCATCCAGAGACATTTGCATGCATGGAGCACTTCTTTGTTGCTCTCACACTAGCTCCTCAGGATGCCAAAGTGGCAGCCTCGTCACACAGGAACAGCCAGCCTGGCATCCTGGGCATGACCTGGAGAGATTGGCCCTGTGCATGTCGTGGCTGAAGTGCCTCTAAATGCAGATGAGACACTGTACACCGTGTGCAGTGTGAGTTCAGTAAGGAAGAGTTAATTAGCCTTACCTACCGTGTTCTGTGTTTCCAGGTAAGTAGAGTGTTGGCTGAAAGGGTCATTCCTTGGCAAAGCCTGTATTTTCTGTATTAGCTTCTAATTCGTTTTGTGTCAGGCAACCGCTTTTCCTTCTGAAGTCAAAGATTTGACAAAGAGAATCCGCACAGTGCTCATGGCTACTGCTCAAATGAAAGAACACGAGAAGGACCCAGAGATGTTGGTAGATCTCCAGTACAGTTTAGCCAAGTCTTACGCAAGTACCCCAGAGCTTCGGAAAACGTGGCTGGACAGCATGGCCAAGATACATGTGAAGAACGGAGACTTCTCAGAGGTAATTTGTGCAATTAAAAATGTGGTGCACAGCAGGACGGATTTACAGATGACATTTTAATAATTTCCCTTTGTGCTTTGCAGGCAGCCATGTGTTATGTTCACGTAGCAGCCCTCGTTGCAGAGTTCCTGTACAGGAAGAGTAAGTGTCTGCTGTTTGGGAGGCACAAGGAAGATGATTGTGGGGTGTGGGGGTGTCAGAATCTTTTTAAAGACAAAGCTCTCTCAATTTGGTAAATCATTATTTTATAAACAAGCTAAAAAGGAAAGAAAATTATTGTGGTGTATAAAGCTAGAAGATGATGAGTGTTTTTCAAGAAATTGCTCCAGTCATTCATACCTGTTTACTTATAGACAGCCATGCTAACATGGTGCTGCGTGAAATAAGAACCAACACATCATGTTCATTGTTCACTTGTACATTAGGAAATGTGCTCCCAGGGGAAGGAAATGTTAAAAACTGACTCAATATGGTCATCATAATTATTACTGTAGGCAGTACAGAAAACTATAGAATAAAGCAGTCAAAATTCAGTCAAAAAAGGAGACTGTAGCCTTACCATACATATATGTAAAGAACAATCAGAAACAAAGGAGAGTTTTGTGACTTAGTGCAAATTAGGAAGGAAGGACAGACCTGTGTGTTCTCAAGTTACACAACGTTGCAGGTTTTCTTTTAAATATATGTTCCATAGTTGATATACTGACCCCATTTCTCATTTCCATGTAAGGGAGTAATTGTTGAAGTGGACCCTTAACATTTCAGAAAGTTAAGGCTGGCATAAAAGCTGATTACATACACTGCCTTGGCTGGAACGTTCTTCAGTGCCCTGCTCAGGAGGCTTGGAGTCCTTCCAAATTCTGTACTTTGTCTTGGCAAAGTGGAAAAATTCAAGACTTATTCTTGTGATATGTATGCACATTTCACATAGCTGCAGAGAGGAGGGTACTGAAAGTTCTCGATGTTTTATTTGTATGCAAAGGCTGCTTACCACAACTAGTGATAAAGGAGAAGTCCTGAAAGGGAAGAGGAACAAGTCCAAAGGAATATTAAATGAAGTTTGAACATTGAGTTATTTCTGTCACTGGCACTCTTTACATATACAGAGGCTGGAATCCTTGAGTAAAGGCTGAGCTACCCTAAGTTTTGGGCTACATTACTGTGCTTCCTTGCTAGGAGTGTACAATTGCTGCAGTTGAGGCAGACACACGACACACACTAATTTTAACATAAAGTGTAGGCAAAAAGCGTTTATTCTAAGAGCTAGTGTCATATATATACACTTTTGTATGTTTATTATTTGTGTTAGTTGTCTTTTGGTTGCTCAACTACTACAGAGTAGTAGAGTTATTGGCTATTTTAACTACACCATACTATTATTAGTTATTTACTACATAGACATCTCAAGAATCTAAACAAAATGCCAGCTGCAGCCTTGTTGCTGTTTACTCCCTCTATTGTTTTGAATTTCTTGCTTCTCTCAACTAGATTTCTCACAGGTAGAAACGGACTGTGCTGAGACCAATGTCAGACTCAGACTCAGACAGGCTTGCTGACCTGCTGTTAATTCCCACATGCAATCTGTCTGCTTACCACCCAGCTCTCCAGCCATAGCTGGATAGGGATAGTTACTTTTCTTCCTTGGTAGCTGGTGCTCTGCCTTGGATTCAGTGTGAGAGTAATGTTGACAACGCACTGCTGGTTTGGTTGTTGCTCAGTAGTGCTTACTCTAACAAGCACTTCTCAGTGTCTCATGCAATGCCAGTGAGGGGCTGCACAAAAACCTGGGAAGAAGAATAGTTGAGGCAGCTGACCTGAACTGGCCAAAGGGATATTTCACATCTCAGAATGTCATGCCCAATGTATTAACTGGGGGAGTTACCTGGAAAGGGGGCCGGTCTGGGAATGGGTTTGGCATTGGTCAGTAGGTGATGAGCAACTGTGTTGTGCATCACTTGATTTTCTTGAGGTTTATCTCTCTCTCTCTCTTATTACTACTACCATAGTTTACTTTGTTTCAATTATTAAAACTTTTCTTATCTCTACCCATGGGAGTTACTTTTTTCCCTGATTCTCCTCCCCATCCCACCAGGGTTGAGTGGGACAGTAAGAGAGTTGTTGAGTGGTACTGACTTGTCAGCTCAGGTTAAAGTACAGCAGCATGACACATTTGAGATAATTCCACTAATCCATTTGCTTTTGTCTGCTGCAGAACTCTTTCCCAGTGGATGCACTGCCTTCAGGAAAATCACTCCCAACATTGATGAAGAAGGTGCAATGAAAGAAGATGGTGGGATGATGGATGTACATTACAGTGAGGTGAGGTCCTGTACTGTAGATACAGGATATTTGATGTCTAATTAGAATTTAGTTTTAGACTTTGTTCATGTGAGCTCTAACAAATTGCAGTTGTGCACTGGTATCTGTAAACAAGACTGTTTGTTCCGCTGCAATTTCCCAAGAGAAATCTGCTCTGAAGAATTTTCTGTGTATGATTCAGGCAGGTAAAACTGATGTAAGTTCTTTGTTCCTATGAAAGGCTTTTCTAGCACTGAGACTGAAAAAGCTGCACCACCACCTTAGTCTGCTGTGCTATGCAAATGCTCATGCTGCCAGCACAGGGCAGCACAGCCGGGTGTGGTATTTCCAAGGAGGGACAGAATGAAGTCAAGCTCTGCAAGGGAGAGGTCATCTTAGAGTCCCCTGGAGTTAGGGCTGTGCTGCAGGACACCATGTTAGCAGAACAATCCAGAAACCAAACCCCAAGGCATTGGGGAAGTGGGTAGACCCACCTGTGAGTCATCAAGCCTCATAAGTACTTTTGCACCATCCCTGTGCAACTGCCTTGGGTTGGGCACGCGGCTGAACGAGGTGGTCCTGCAGCCCAGTGCCCATTCATCAAGCCTTGAGGATCCTTGGCACCACAGCCCACTGCTATTGCATGCATGTTCCTTGGACATGTTTCTTAGACACAGAGCTGTCATGCCCATACTCTCCCAGAGTTTTTGCAGTTTCCTGGGGAAGTAACTAAATAACCAGGACATACTTGCGGGCTATTGTGCTAAAGATTTATGAAGAAGTGATGAACTTTTGAAAAATAACTTGTCCTTTTTCTTCTTCTTCCCCCTCCCCAAAATTTAGAATGCCTTTAGAAAGGCCAGGAATATGCAGGGTTTAAACTTATGTAACTGTGATTAGTTATTCTGGGATCTGATAAAAGTATCTGAAGTTAAAATGGTTTTATCTTCTAAGTTGGAGTGTTACTAACACCACCCATTTGGTTGCTCTCCTAGGAGGTCCTGGTGGAGCTGCTGGAGCAATGTGTAGATGGCCTGTGGAAAGCAGAGCGTTATGAAACAATTTCTGAAGTTTCCAAACTGATCATTCCTATTTATGAAAAGCGGCGTGAATTTGAGGTGGGTGTTTTGAACTAGTTTCCATAGAGCAGGTAATTTTCTACACTGCTAAGGAAAAACAGGGGACTTTTTTATTTTTGAAGTTACAATTTCTGAATTGGTGTCAGTAAAGGACACACTGCTTCATTGTTGGTTATTAAAGAAATTAGTGAAAGCAATGATCTGAAAGGTAATTATCAATGCTAATGACATGGATGACTCATGTTTAGTGAATAATTACCACCTTCCTTCCTGTAAAATAAAACTGTTAGCATTCCATATGCTCATCAAAGCTAGATTCTTTTTGAGACCTGAGGTTTTCAAGGGTTAAAATCAGAATGAGAACAGTTCAAAGAAAGGACTAGATCTGTGGGTAATTCAGTGGCAAGTGGAGAGGAAGGAGGGAAGCTGTTCCCGGCCTTGCTCCTTCCCACCACCTGCTGTGACCTGTGCTTCATCTCAATACTGGTCCCCTTTCCCTCCCTCTGCCATGACAGAACATCCAGCCATATAACTGAAGCTGGGAGAAGCCTTGCCTCAATCTATTTTTTTCACTGTGAAGCTGTTTTTAATTAAAAAAATACTTCCTGTCTCAAATATTGCCAGCCGCTCTGTCTGTGAAGGCTCAGTCAGGGAACACGCTGAGACAGTGCACTCAGCCTTCTCTCCAAGGGTAGTGGTGTTACTGCACTCTGTGGTACCCTGCACACCTGACACTAAGCATGTACTTAAAACCAGGTTTTTCAAACAAGACTGCACGAGTTCAACCTCTTCAGAAATTAAGGTTCCAATTCTCCAGAGGGTTGTGTTCAGATGTCTTGGTAGCTTCCGGTGTTAGCTAGAATGTCCTGCTTGCAAAATCCTGCTTTCGTCATAATGTCGAAATCTGATTTCCAGAAACTCACCCAGCTATACAGAACACTCCACGGAGCATATGCTAAGATATTGGAAGTAATGCACACACGGAAGAGGCTTCTTGGAACCTTTTTCAGAGTGGCCTTTTATGGACAAGTAAGTATATACACTGGCTTGCTAGCTACCCCTCATCAGGCAATCTGGCCCCAAAAGCTGCTGCTCGGTCAGACCTGGAGCTGAAGAGCTCCTCTGCTGCAGCCATCACTGTGTCTGTGTGAGCATTTTGGTATTCCTCACTGCGGGGAGGGTTTGTATCTGTCTCCAGGAGCACTTGATTTATTATAAAGTTTATGATTCTGCTGGTAGGCTTTTCATAAAACAGCTCAACAGTTAGGAAATGGCTTAGTGGGTTCAGAAAACGCAGTAGGGTTTTTTATAATTATTGTAGGTTACACAGACACAATTTAGTGTGTATAGTATATAACCAGTAACAGTATATAACCACAGTAGTCTGTTACAGTAGTTTAACAGACATTTTTTTCTACAGAAAATTGCTGCTCCCTTCTAGGTATTAGCAGAGGAAAAGATTATGAGAGAAGATAGATATTTTGCCTCCATTATTTTATGGAGGCAAAATGTCCATCAGTGTTGGTTACACACATGTAGAGATATGTAGTATTTTTGTTAGCTGAGGTAGCTGGAAAACTGAGTAAGATCTGGGGCTCAGGGTCCCAGGAAGCGGCATGACCTTATCATATCTCGTGAGGTATTCTGAGCTTAAAAGCAGTTGAGGTTTTGTTTTTTCTCTCCACCTGTAGCAGTTAATCCAATAAAGTGTGATATGCTCATGTCCTTTCTGTCTCTGAACAATCTGCTTCTGCTTGTGGACTCATAACCATGGGGGAGGTGCAGGACCCCTCTTTAGAAAACACCATGTAAATTATATTAGCCTTGCCTTTCTTCATTCCTTCTTTTAGAGGAGATGATGAACACCCCTGAAACCGTCGTGGGTTTGTACCTTTGAATGCCCCTGCCACTACACACGCAACATATCAGAGCATTGACTTTTGCTGCAGCAAACATGCGTTTTATATTTACCCTCATCTTCTCTGTAACTTTGGATATGTAAAAAGTAAATAAGATTAGCAACAGATAAAAGGAAACAACTGCTATCTTAGTTTTCCAGAAGCTGTGGAAATAACTGGATCAGCCCTTAAAATGAAGCTGTGTAGCATCCCAACAACCAGTGCTTGATCCAGTTTTGCACTTTAAAGCTTTTCTGGCTTTATATTCCAGCTACATGCAGATAGCTTAACGCCGTGTCACAAATTATAACTGGAACAGCTCACCAAAGCATGAAGTTCTCATGCTGTTTCCATTATGGGTAAGACTAGTGATGCAAGCACAGCTTTTGATGCAATTTTGTCTCTGTTTACAGTAAATACACCAAATCCCACTTCCCTGAATACAAGAGGAATTAAAGCACAGGAACCTCCTTTTTTTTTTTTATTGTTTAAAGTCTCTTTCAGCCTACACAAATTCCTTAATTTCAGACTGATCCTGTGGCTCTGCTGTCAGGGCTTCCTCAATTTATGTATCTTTCTGCTCTTACCTTGGTTTTGTGGCTTTTTCTCCTGTCTGTCTCTTTCCAGCCTTCCAGAAGGTCAAATGCTGGCCAAACCATCTTCCACATTATTTAGATTTCTCACTGGTTGTACTCAAGTAATGACGTGTTGTGTTTGTGTTGGTTGAAGAATTTTTTTTTTTGAGACTATTTTTGAAGGAATCTATTAAACAGGCAAAGTTCAGTGAGACTTTGTGAACCATAGCCTTCCAAACCTTTTTGGCTTTCTGAAATGTTAGTAGAAACTTGCTTTCCAAGTAGCAAATCTAAGATAAAAGTTTTCCAAATGAAGAAACACAGCTATTCCTCACTGGTTTTTTTTTTTTGTGGTTAATGCCAGACATTCTTTGAGGAAGAAGATGG
The DNA here is from genome assembly GCA_013398015.1 of Oreocharis arfaki. Taxonomy (NCBI): domain Eukaryota; kingdom Metazoa; phylum Chordata; class Aves; order Passeriformes; family Paramythiidae; genus Oreocharis; species Oreocharis arfaki. The sequence goes on from VZRR01000971.1 coordinate 534,264, forward strand.
GAAGGAATACATCTATAAGGAACCTAAACTGACAGGCCTCTCGGAGATCTCCTTCAGACTTCTTAAACTTTATGGAGAAAAATTTGGGTCAGAGACTGTAAAGATAATCCAGGATTCTAATAAGGTAAACTGCATGCTCTGTGGAGCTGAAGGAAAATGACAGAGCATCCCTTCCTTCTGCCAGTGGGAGGGGAAGAATGAGCCCTCTCCTCCACCTTCTTACAAACACCTTGCTTCCAGTTGCCCCTGGCATCCTCACGCTCCTGTGTGTGGACATGTTGCACAGCTTGACAAGTGTTGGTGTTGCTCTGGCTCCCAGGTGTGAATTATGAATGGGAAATTGCAATCTGCATCACACTGAGCCTTGTTGAAGGCATTAGAAACCAGCACAGAGCATCAGGTGACTGGAAGCAGAGTTACTTCTTGTTGCTTTGATGCTGCAAGTCTAAAAGAAAATCTCTTTGGGCCTTGCAGCCTTAGCTCCTTCCTTTTCATATGGAATAGTTATTTATGCTCCCTGCAAGGGCTGTGCACACCCTTAGGTTGCAGTGGAATTTATCTGGGTTACCAAAGACGGTGCTGGTGATCCCAAAGCTGGCTTAGTGCAAGCTTGCAGGTTTGCCTGCCTCAGCCCTGTATGAGCACTGGATCATGGTCTGGAAACTTTGTGGTCGTATTAGAAGGACTAAGTAGCCCAGGCCTGTGCTGCATTGGTGGATCAGGAGATGTGGCTGCCTGCTGCAGGAACAGCTTGTTTGGCACCAGGTGACGTATTTTTTGTGCCATGCCCTCTTGTCTTATCTGCTGGTGGATGGTCTAGACATCCCAGCTGAGGGCACAATGAGCATTTGGTGTGTCACTGGCTTTCATGCAATGAGGCAAGGTCAGCAGGGAATTAGTTTAAATCAGATCCCAGTGGATAGGTTAACCAATTATAACTTATTAACCTTTGCTCCTCCTGTGAGTAACCCTCTTATTTCATAGGTCAGCATTAAAGACCTTGATCCCAAGTATGCCCATATTCAAGTGACTTATGTGAAGCCCTACTTTGAAGACAAAGAAATGTCTGAAAGAAAAACTGAATTTGAAAGAAATCATAATATCAATAGATTTGTATTTGAAACTCCTTTCACTTTATCTGGAAAAAAGCATGGCAGTGTGGAAGAACAGTGTAAAAAAAGGACCATTCTAACTAGTAAGTACAAATATCTGAGCATGAGACAGTATCAGTAACCATTAGGAGACTTATTTTAGCTCATGAAAATATTCCAGGAGTGTCACAAATTCTCTCAGCTTAAACAGAATTGTGAGACAATATTCCGGTTGGGAGGGGGAATTTACCTCGTGATTTTATATGCACATTTTTACAGATTAAAAAATTGTGCTAGTAAATTATAGCCTTGTTTGGGATTTCACATCCCCAGGGGCAAGAATCTGCTTGTATATGTTGTATGAAGAGTGCTCCTATGTGCTGCATGACTTTTCAATCTATACATTTCTTTTGCTGTTTCTGCTAGCTTTGAACTCCTTTCCATACGTAAAGAAGAGAATTCCAGTCAATTATGAACATCAGGTTAATTTAAAACCAATTGATGTTGCTACTGATGAAATAAAGGACAAGACAGCAGAGCTGCAGAAACTCTGCAGCTCTGCTGGTGATGTTGACATGATCCAGCTGCAGCTCAAACTGCAGGGCTGTGTTTCTGTGCAGGTCAGTCTGTTTGATGTCTGTTCAGAACTGCATTTACATACACAGCTCAGAGCGAGGCATCGTCACTACACAACACATTTGCTTTCCAGAAGTCATTAACCAGCCGGGCTTCAGGGCTGCAGCCACCAGCTTCCAGCCTCCCTGTTACGTTCAGTGCTGCAGAAGCAGGTGGCTCATGGGAATAAACATTTTCTCCAGTGGTGTTTACAGTGTCAAGTCCAAGTGTAATTGCACATTAATTAGCCATAAGTAACTGCTGAAATATACTTAAGTCTTGAAGACTGCACTGTAAGAATCAGGCACAAACAGCCTTTTTGGGAGCCTGGCTTCTCAAGCTGGGTAAGTAACTTTAGGACTCAGACCATGCTTCTTTTCCACACGGAAAAAAGAGGAAAATATGAGGAGAAAAACTTGATCTCTCTTTTTATCTCCATTTAGCTTTTCGTCTTAGAAACATAAATGGAAAAACAAATACTCAACTTTTGTAACTTCAGGTGCCTCTGGTGACATTAGTAATACAGAGCTGATGGCATTGAATACTATGCTGATGTTGGGTGGGGCTTTTTTAAAAATTGTTATTCCTTTCACAAGTGCTTTGAGCATCTCAGCAGGAGTTGTAGCATAAATGATTTCTTCTTTCATTCTAGGTTAATGCTGGTCCTTTGGCATATGCCAGAGCTTTTCTAAGTGACAGCCAGTCCAGCAAATATCCTGCTAAGAAGGTGAATGAGTTAAAAGAAATGTTCAGGTAGGATTTCTAATGTAGTAAAAACTAGCAGCTGGCTGGAAGATGGTACCTGCTTTGATTATATTTTTGTCTCCAAGCTCAGCGGATGCTGGATGATTAGATATGTCCTACAAAGTCTCATGGGGTTATGCATGCTCACACATATGAAAAAAAAAAAAAGAAATTATATATATCAAGAGTTCCCAAGTCCAGAGCTGTGCTCTCCATGGGGAGATTTGCTTGGACACTTCCTTCAACAGTTTGTGTGGGTATTTGAGATTATCACATGAAGTATATTTGAAAACCAGAGATCTGACAGTCCTGTGTTCAGGGGTCTTTGATATTGTGCATTGTTTGCCAGTTTTTCCAAGGGGATTTTTCACTAGCTAATGATGAACTTGAAGTATTTTAAAGCAAATCCTTTCCCAGTTTGTGGAAGAGCACTGTTCTTGTTTCTGTTGCTAATTTTTGAAACTGTGTGACTTGCACAGGTGTTTTTCTGACTTCTGTCCCTTAGGGTAAGTTTTACCTCCCACTTGAAAGTGTCCCCCAAGATATGATTGGGCAACTCTTGTTTTACCTCAGGATGATGAGTCTTTGCCACACTCTTTTTTGGACCTCTCAGGTGCAAACAGTTGTCCACCAGCCCCTGTATTTGTTAACTCTGTGCTGGTGACTCCCAGTTCACCCATTTCTCCATTCTCATTGTATGGAGAAAGCAGCATTTGGGCCAGTCCCATTCTCCTTCCATGTATCAAGTAACCTGGCAATCAGGGAGCAGTCCCTGAAAACGTGCCATGCATCTTTTTGCTTTCCAGTCTTGCAGTGCAAACACAATGTGCATTTCAGTTTTGAACGGATTTTCATTGAGTTTTATAAAAAAAGCAAATATGTGTGTTAAATGAAGCGAAGAATGAATAACAGACTCAAGAAAGAGCATTACAGCTCCCCATGGTGTGAACTTCCTTCGAGAGGGTGTTTCTGCTGTTAGGAGCCTGACCTCTCACGGCCCTGCTGTGTCACGTGCACCCAGCTCTGGCCAGCCCTGCAGGACTGGCTGTCCCACCTGCTGAGGATCCAGACTCAAAGGGGCTCCAGAAGAAAGCCCAATACCTGTGTTGCAGTCCCTCTCCAATCCCTGATTTACTGTGCCAGGGATACTCCTGGAATATGACTTGCCCCAAACACTGGAGAAAAGGGGGTGGGAAATACTGAGATTTGCCTGTCGGTTCAGTTGCTTGCTTTGGTAGAAGACTGGAGACTATTGTAATGCCCCAGGTTCATTCCTTTCCTCCCCAGGAAGTTTATCCAAGCCTGTGGAATTGCTCTGGAGCTCAACGAGCGTCTCATTAAGGAGGATCAAGTGGAGTACCATGAGGGGTTAAAATCAAACTTTCAGGATATGGTGAAAGAGCTTTCTGACATCATCCATGAACAGGCACGTACTGCATGGTGGGAGCCCACAGAGGTGGCTCTCTGTGCTTGAAAACTGACTAAGCTGAAAACTGGCTGGGAATGAACTGAAAATGTGATCAGTCCTCATCTTCTGTAGCTAAATATAAAAGGGCAAGTAATCAAACATGGAAATTAAGCAATATATTTGGTGGATTCCTAAGACTGCTTTCTGTTGACTGAAAGACTCAGCCTACTGTTGGTATTGAGTGCTGCAGGGTGGAGTCTTCAGTGACACACCACTGCCTACTGTGGTCATTAGAAATCCTATGCCATGTTCTGCATCTTGTCTGCAAATTATAAAGAGGTCTCTGACCTGTGGTCAGAGTTCTCTGGCAAAATTTCCGTTTCCTCAGTTACATCCAGATTACAGGAAGTTTTTTTATTATATGTTATTTTTCCTTACGTATGTTTTCTTATAATTTTTGCCTAATGCCAATGTGCTGTTTATATGCACTGTTAAAATTTGTGCTAATTTATCTGATCTATGTTTTTATGTTTTCTTGGATCTTTCTAGGAAAATATATTTGAATAGTAGCATCATAGCGGTGAGAGATCAAAGAGCAGTTGTACTTCTACCTAGTATCATGCTGTGAAATTAGATGAGAACTGGCTTTCTGAAGTAATTTCCATACCTCTGCTGTTTCATTTTGACATTAATGACAAAAGAAAGCTTGTTGTAGATTTATAGCATCAAGGATATAAAATCAGCAGTACAGATTGCATTGTGGTCCATAGAACTTGAAATTTAGAAGAATGTTTTCAGGATCTCCCAGTTGGTCCATTTACAGTCTATGTGTGACTATGAATTAAAGATGCAATTATTAAATCACTAAAAATGGATAGCCAAATTCCACAGTCAGTTGAGTAGTTGTTCCCACTAATTGAAAAATCTGCAAGTGGAAAAATAATGAAACTGCACCAGGCTGCTGTTTGTAAATAAGGTTAATTTAAGATAAAATAATGCTTATGGGAATCAGAGTCTTGTTATGGAAGAGTACAATATAATTTCAGGGAAACAGTCTCATGATGGGGATGATTTTTGTTGTAGGAGTGTAAGGGTGCATCTGTTTGAGAGTGACTGCTGCATTCCTGTTGCTTTTGTTAGATTCCCCTTCTATTCTGCTCATGGCCACCATTTTTTTAGTTTGCAAACTATTGATATTGCACATTAGCCACACTGGTTTTTTCCTTGCCACTACCTGCATACTCTGTTACTGAACTTTGCTCAGAGAGGCTTGTTCATAAAACCTGCCACCTACTTACTCTAAGCCGTTTGCCAGTGCCAAGATATCTAATTTGCATGCAGCTGCTGGAACTTTTGTGGCTTTTGAATTTTGCAATAGTCAAATAAAAAACAAATCACTCAGTGCTGCACTGTCACAGTACAATAGTTAAGATTATTTTAGAACAAAGAAGCATTGTTAAAACCTGTTACCTCAATGGGTTTATCCACTGCTGTGTTGTCTTTGGTTAATGGGCAAAATATGACTGAAATGTCCAAGTGAAGGGCTCCTTGGGAAGGATATACTTTTCACTTTCTTCTTGTAATAGCTCAAAAGGCAGCTTAAAAGACCATATTTGTGAACACTGTTCTTCATAGTTGCACAACATTATGTACAACAGCTGACTTGAATTTTGCATTGCCATCAAATGACCTAATATCTAACAAATTCAACCTAATGGAATAAGTTTTCTTGTTTTGCAACATTACTTAATTAAACATAAAAAGTACAGTGCATTAATTTAGGGTTCTCATTGCAAATTACACATGCTTTTCTAAAATTGTCAGTATCCCAAAGCAACACAGGCAGTGCCCTTTGTTTGAGATGCAAGGGCAGGATGGGTAATCACTGGGTCAGCCTGTGACCTATTTACAGATCTTTTAAGCTAAAATGTAAACACAAAAAATTGATAAACTGGAGCTGAACACGTCCAGGAAGTTTCAGAGACTGGCAGAAAGCTGGATGTCCAGAAGCTGTTTATGATGGCCAGTGATCTCAGTTTCACTAATGCAATTTCAAGGTAACTAACTTGACTGGTGAACCACATGGTGAAAACAAATACACAGTCAGCTCTGCCAGTCCAGTTCCATCCTATGCTGTCAGAGTGTCCTTCAGGCTGCAAAGTACAAAATCTGGACACGGAGGTAGTGAGTGTCTGTGGGATTTAGCTGCACCTACTCCCCATGCTTACAAAAAAGTGTATTAGAATTCTGTTACTGCTAAGATATAATAAAAAATTGTTGTACAGAGAACTGTTTCTTTCCTACAGTGCATAGTTGTAACTAAAAGCGATCCAGTAATGAACAGACTAGTGTATATATTAATGCTACAGAAATTGATAAACTACTCTTCTTTCTTATTTCTTTGTTATGCTGCCTTTGTGAAACAGCTTTGAAGACAAGGTTGGATATCTCTTTTGCATACCTTTTTAAATAGCTTGATTATCCTAATGAAGTGAAACCTGTATTGAATTTGTGATTGTTTTGCTTTGTTTAGATCTATCATGAAGACACAATGCATTCGCCGTGGATGCAGGACTCTCTTCATGTCTTCTGTGCGATCAGCGGAACCTCTGGTGATGGAAGTTACTGCTCACTCAGACCCACTGCTGACATATAAACATATCAGTCTTATTTCACAGAGCCTTCTCAGGAATTCTTGGAACTGTACGAAGGATGTTTAAAATCATCCATGATGAGCAAAGATTCAATTGTGCGGTGGTTTGGTTTGGTTTGGTTTGTTTTTTTTTTTTCCCACAAAAAAAGTTGCCATGCTTTCAAACAGGGTGCTTGCTTGTTTTGCTGAGCAACATTGAAAGTGCCTGGACATTGCACCACTGTGCTTGTTTTCTACTATTTTTTTTAAGCTAGATGAATAGCAGGATGTGGAAAGGCAGTTCTCTAAATATGTATTGAATTGCTGAACTATGAATCGGAACAATGATGTACTATATAAAGATGTACAACGGAATATAGTAAAATGTAAAACTACTTTGTAAATACAAGGAATATAGAATATATAGAAATTAGCATTATATCATATTTGCTGCTAAAAGATTTGTTGGACGGAAGACACGAAGGAGAAATTGTAGTCACTGGTAAGAGACCTTTCTCTTCTAAAAAGTGACTTGGGGTCCAGATACCCCTATTGCACTCAATGAGAGTAAACTTGGGCTAGTCTGGAATAACCTAAACCTAAGTCAGAAATTATGGTTTTCATACATCCTCAGAGCAGGTATTTCTAAAGTAATCTCCATGAAAGTTGAGCTTGCTGTAGCTGATTCCAATTTTGGGTAGCCTTTCACAGTTGCTGTAGAGAATGGATTGTACTCGGTGAGAGCAAACCTGAGAGATGTGTCTATAGATACGAGTTCTCATGCTTGCCACTCATGGTCTCACACAAATATAAACTCTGAGAACAGCTTAAATTGAGTTGGAAATTAGAAGGTGCTTTAACAGCTTTTAGAAAAAATTCTAATAATCAGAGAGATGTGGTTCAAAAAACTGCAGCACATCAAAATAACTTATACAAAATTGAGGGATTTGTTAGCACTACAAGTCATGCATGTTCCCTCCTGTTAAACAGATCTGTTCTCTGAAAGCTCATTGTTTTTGTCTCATAGGTGGTTGGAGAAAATACATTTTCCAGAATTCTTTTATTCCTTCTTCCCCTTCCCAAAGTTTTCATCCATTCTCTCTCTCTTTTTTAATAATACACATCAGATTCAGGAAGAAGAACATAGAACACAGTTCAGTAATTCTTTTATCCGGCGACACATTTAACATCTGTGTTTTTCAAAATCCTATCAATTGTAAATATGGTTCCAGTAGTTCATATGGGAAGGGGGGGATTTTTAAGGATATGTATAAAAATGCTGTAATAAAAGGACTCAAGCTGGGTATTTAGCTTGGCTGTAGTGTCTATAAAATGTTAAGCTTCTAAATCTTTGTGTACAAAAATTATCTTCAAATAGTAACTGGACCACATTTCAAAATATTTACTATGCATGATTCTCAATACCTACAATTATTTGTATTCTGAGAAAATAGTGTTGTGATCCATAAATTCAACCATTAGCAGTTTCAAGCAAAATACAGATGTGCCTATAACAAACCAGCCACATTTCTGTTTCTATGTGCTTTTGTGCCAGACAGGCTCTAAATGTAGCACAGAGGAAGAGAGACTAGTATGTGTAAATATTGTTAGCACCTTCCTGACTGTTATCTTTCAACAACTAATATTTAAAAGCATATAGTGAGAGTTTTCCAAATTGCTTTACTAAAAGGTGTGAAGCTCGTTAATAGTCAATCCAATACAAGATGCTTTCAGAGCTAATTGACTTCTAAATATCAGTGGTAAAGGCATATCTTGACTACAATCAGCAATGATGAGATATGGACATCCAAAAGCTCCTGCACTGTAGCTCTTTCAAATACTACAGGTAACATAACAGTTTTCCTGGATTTTCAGGGAGATCCTTATGCATGTTTTTTGATGTCTTTAATGTTCTGAGATATTGTTGGCTGAATTTTCAATTTATATTCCTTATTTTTACTGGAATTCCAGTGAAATTCTTACTTGTATATTCAGATCTCTTTAATGGTCCAAGATGAATTTTCATCTGAACTTCTCAAGCTGTTGATATTGGAGCTGTCCTGTCATTTCACTGTCATATACTGGAAAGCTGTCATGGTAATTTGGCCAAAAAGAAGTACTTAATACCAGTCCAATTAGAATATATACAGTCACTGCATTTCAGAATATACACTTATATGCAGTTTTAATGAATTACAAAAATTATATGCCCTAAGGATTTGCCTTCTGTCCTGCTAAATAATTTTTCTGGATTTTCTACAGAAAAATCTCCTTTTTAGATAGGTTATAAAAAGACTGGTAACAAACCAACTTGTTTTTCATTTATGTATTCACCAATCTAGAAAGGATGAGGAATGGCCATTATTTTACAGCTAGTTTTGGACAATGGTGCCAAGAAGATGATCACATTTTCTCTATCTGTCCTTTTCTTACATAATTGTCCCAGTTGATAGAAATCCTCCAGATGTTTCTTATTTATGGCTGAAAGAGCTTAATTCACAGATACATCTGGAGAGTGTACTACCTATGTTCCTGTTTTATGTAGCTGATACTCACATTGGGTACATCCTATTTGCTACTTTTTTGAGAAGAATAGAAATGTTTACAGTTCATTAACATTTTTGATTTTCTTATATCGCCTAAGGAATGGCAGGATTTTTTTAGTCTTGAAAAATTAGTGGAACATATTTCAAATTGCATCCTGGCACGCACCCCTTTTGTATCTCTGTTTGGCTACAATACGTATTTTATTTGCATGCCTCTTAATTATTTTTACTGCAAAACTGCTGTGTAACACATCAAGTCTTCAGAATGGATGCACTGGTAATTTTGCATAAAATGAAAAGAAATGGGATGAAGGGGATGTGAGGATTAAGAGGAGTTGGCTACTCTCAGTATGAGGATTGGTTTGGATAATGGTATGTGTCAGAGCCAGATGGTTTGCAAATAGGACATGCAAACCAGCAAAGGGTCTGCCAGGTTTTTTGGTACAAGAACTTGCTTTTAGAGATTTACAGAGTAAGCAAAGTGTAAACATTTTCTCTCTTTGACCTACTGCTTTTCTCTCTGCAGGGGGATTAGGAAGTAGTATTTTAAGAAAAATAAACTCAGAGCTCCATTTCCTTCCTCCAAAAAAGCCTGGAATGAAGAACTTACTGCAGTGAAGGATGTATTTTTATGTACTATTTGGTGTTCTAAACTTGTTCTGATATTAGGACTTTTCATGAGATAGGCCAGCAAATGAAAAATCATGGATGAGAGAATACCTGTAGTGTGTAACATGTTTGGTTTTGTTCCAGAAGACCTTTGAACGTACACAAGAGATGGAATTTTGATATGGAATAAGACTTTACATAAACATAATACCTTTGTCTCAAAGTAGGTAAAATATGTCTGTTTTCCCTTTCTAAAGAGACATAATCCCATGGACTCCACATTATGATTTGAATAACTTGGCCCAAAAGAACTGGAGAACGTAAGTGGAAATTATGGGCTCAAAAATTTAATAGAAATTAAACTGTATCTTACCCAGTTTACCCACTTGAGGAGAGTAGCACATGTTGATGCGATGTTCCCTGAGCTGAGTTCTCTAAATAAACAAGGGGTTCTTACTGTGTTGAGGAACACTGTGTACAGCTGATTCTATGCAACCCGAGTATAGTACTTCAAATAAAATGCTTGTGCCAAGCAGTGGCGAACGAATTGTCATATGCACATAGTAGTTCAGCTATTCTGGATGTAATTTACTCTCTTTTTATGTAAATCTAACAGCTGCTGGTATATAATCATAACAGGAGTGCTTTTATCCTGCATGTTGTACCTATGTGTGTCGTATGAGCCTTGTTTAACCTTCTGTGTGTGAAAGAACAGCACCTCCCATTCGCCTCCATTCTTAACGGCTGTACTGGACACAGAGTATGAGCAGAGCTGCTCAAGATCTTCCTGAGATGAGCTGTCTTATACTGCTCTTTTTACTTTTTTTTTTCTTGAATAATGAATGATTTTTTCAAGAAGCCAGGGAAAAAAATCACATTGCAGTCAAGTTCCGAGTTTATTCCAGGTCAAAATAAAAGACTACAAAACCAGGAAAAATAAGTGTTGCAAGAAACATGTTTTGCCTAGGGGTTTTTTTATTTTCTCTTCATTTCACAGTGAGCGAATCAGGGTGAGTGATCAGAGGCTAATACCAGTGTAAGGTTCATGGGACTAAACCCTAGTGCACTGAGATATCACATATGCTCCCTCTGAAGAAGATTACCATAATAAATCTTCAAACACAGAGGTACACCAAATGAAATGGTGAACACTAAATTATTCAGCCACAAATAGAAGATGTTGACTTAGAAATTGTAAAGGAGCATGAGCACCGCAACATCCAGCTCAGGGAAATCCCAAAAACATGATTCATTGGGAAAACAGAGACGGTCATAAATTTATCAATAGAAACAAGATGTGAATTACAAGTAAGGAAACATCCCAGTAGATCACCTCACTTTCCTAAAGAATACCCAGCAAATTTGTGGTCAGGTTTTTGCTCTGTTCTGGAGTTACAATTTTCAAACCCAGACTTTTGCTCTTTGGGGATGTATTTATTGTTGCTCTTCTTCAACTAACTCAACTTACATGGTGGGTAGACTAATGTATATGCCTAGGCAGTTGTACCAGCTCTTACATGATGTAATGTAAGTCAGGTATAATTATTATTTACCTCACCAGAAGACGAAGTACAAACTGCTTTTTCTACTTCTGTATGGGGCTCTTGCAAGCCTTGGCCAAACAGTTGTAAAACCAGGTTTGTTCCCTGCCTCCCTTGGTGGGTAAAGGAGTCACTCTCTTGCCAAATAAATATGTGAATTAAATAGATCTTGATACTTAGAGAACAGTGAGCAGAAAAGTTGATGCATGGGCTTGTAATAGAATTTATCAGAGGGGGATACAACATTTGCACAAACATGCTTGGTTCCATGTCCACCCAAAAGTGCTCTTCAAAGGAGGTGGGTTTTATTCCACATAATTTCTGATTTCCAAGTGGGGCTTGGGCAGCAGTCCAGAGAGAGTTTGCAGAGGTCATGTCTGTTGTGAACACACATCAAAAAATTCTAGACGTCCCCAACGAACACTGAACAAAGGTTGAAAAGGTAGAAGCCACATGAGTCAGACTGGGGTTTTTTCAACACAGTTTTGGATTTTCATGCCTCAGATCCAGCTGTATTCTATTTGAGCCCTTTTTTGAACTGACCCCAGCCATCTTATGAAGACCCTGTAATTATGTCAGTTGAGACCTAAAGTATTGACAGAAGCTGGTGCAAAATCAGAAAGGAGGAATCTCAGCGTTAGTGTGGAGCAACTTCTGGTCCCAAAAGAGACAATTCCCCATAGCCCTGTACTGCTAATAATCATTGCCTCTTGCTGGACTTAGTAATTGTGCAGGCACACCAGGCATTGGCACCATTTGTTAATCTGATTTAGGGAACATGCACAAGAAAAAATAATTTGGTTTATTGTATCTGCAAACTCACTGCACGGCCCCACAATCACTGGCTTTGGTTATGTGGGTGGAAAAGGCAGGAGCACACAGCCAAGGGCAGGTCAGTAACATGACTGTAAATCAGTTTATACCGAGCATGAAGCCATACCCCAAGTACGTGTTCAACAGATCATTTGAAAGATACTTCAGGTGTGTCTGTACGCATTGGCTCACAAGAACATGAACAAGCATGAGATTTGCAACAGAAAGATGCAGGACAGGACTCAATGAGATTAAGAAATGGGAAGTCTCTGGTAGGTGGCAGGGATCAAAGGCTGTGGCAGCAGTTGTAATTGCCATGGATCGGAATGGGAATGTGACAACGAGTCGAGCATTCTGGGAGGAGAGAGAGGAGGAAAAATGTTTCAGCTGCCGACAACGTTGATGGGCAGGCAGCCAAAAGCAGTGAACGATTGCATGTGTGCTTGGCAGTGGCTCTCCTGGGAGGAGTGGACAAAACAGAAACAAGGAAGGATAGAAAACACCAGCAAGGAAACTGAAAGCAAGAGAGCGGTTGTGTGGATCAGCGATACTCTACAAATGTCCTCACTAGCAGGCATAGACCACACTTGCTCTAAGTAGTTGCACAGTCTGACCTCCGTCACACAGCTTAAATGTTCCTCATGCTGGAACTTTAAACCACATTTTTATTTGATTATAATTGCAGGTCCTTGGGCACTTTCTAACAGCAACTAGAAGTCCTCTTATTTCACAGGGAAACAAACAGGCAGAAAAGCAAAAAAGCCCAATATTAACACAGGATATTCCCCACCCTGTCATAAAAAGATCCACTTCCCTTTTTCTAGAATGAGTGTCTAAAAAGCAAATGAACTCTCGCAAAACTCCTTGAGGAGCTGAGTAAATACTGAAACATTCTGTTGGTTTAGGAGTAAGTTCGTTTTAGTAAGAAATTCTGGGTTGCCTTGAAATTCAGCCAAGTTCCCTCCCTGATGGATCTATGCTATTTTAAGAATACCTGTATTTGGGTGGTAACTAGGACCAAGCTTGCTAGCTACCACAAATTTCTAGTTCAGAAGGAAAAGCCTTATCCCAAATATCTTCTTCTCCTGAAATTTATCAAAGTAGCACTTACGTCCTATTCCAAATTTTGTGAAAAGTTTGGAAAACTTGCTGCATCACACCCATAAACGTGACAGAAAAATTCCAAGTGACCATATTGTATTTGGAAGGGGCTGAAGCAGAGGGCGTTTGGGGGAGTTCGCAGAAAGCAGATCTGCAAAAAAAGAGAACAATATGCATTTCTAGCACAGATGAGAACTGTAGAAATTAGCTGAATTTTCAGGAGGTATTTTAAAAAGCGGCATTCTGCCGGGGGGGGAGAAACTGCTCTGACATCAAGGAAACTGCTCGGGGATGTGCTAACGTTGCTGCCTTCCTAGGAGAGGATATGAAGCATACCCCGTCTGGGGCACGGCTCAGTAGCTGTGGCAGACAAGCGTAAAACCGGTTGTAAAAGGAAAACGACTTTGACTCACAGAATGAAATCTTTGTGAGTCTGTGGCCGCGCTGCGGTGCCATGTGAGGGGACACGGTGGGCACGGGGCTGGCGGCGGGGCAGCGGCGCGGGGCGGGCGCGGTCCCAGCAGGGGCTGTGCGGCCACCGCCCGCGTCTCGCGGCACCGGTGCGGTTCCGCGATCGCGGCACGGCCAAGTCCGTGGAGGCTCGGGGAGGCACCGACGGTTCCAGCGGAGGGGAGCTCGATGATCTCACGGTCTTTTCCGATCGAACTGATCCTGTGAAGTGTCTCTGTGCTGAGCGTGCGGGAGGCAGCGACGGGAGGCAGGGAGCGGAGGGCAGTGCAGGGGCGGCACATGGGGAAACAGAGGGGTGGCAACAGAGGGAGGGCAGTGTGGGGCTGTGGGACGCTCCCGTCGCTGCCCAGCCCTGCGGTCCGGGCGCGGTGCTGCCCAGGTGCCGGGGCCGGGCCGCTGCTCCCGCCCGGCTCGGGTTACCTGGGCGGGCCGTTCCGTCCCATCCCGTCCCGTCCCATCTCCTCCCGTCTCGTCACACCACCCTTCCCGGCTGGCCCGGCCCCTCGACGGAAGTCGGAGTGAGGGGCCGTGCTGGGGCGGTTGAGCCATGGCTGTGCCCGCAGCAGCTTCGCTGCCCTGCCCGCTCCTCCTCGTCGTCTGCTGGGTGGTGGCCGTGGGGACGGTGGCAGGTAGGAGTGGGAAGGGATGGCGAGGAAGGGGCGGTGGGGAAGGGGCGGCGGGGCTCGGGACCGGCTGCGCTCCGTGTCCGGAGGCGCGGTGCCGGGGATGAAGCGGCCGCTCCCGACTCTCCCCCTGCTCGGCCATGGGCTCCGCGCACACGCGGGCATGGATGTAAGGGAAATGCTTTCATTTTGTGGGAGAAATCGACCGAAGCTCGTCAGCCGTGTGCGAAGCAGCGCCGGCGGCGCGCCGTGCCCTGCCGCTTACCGGGAGCGGGGATACCGAAAATCTGCTCTCCTCTTTTCGGTAAGGCAGTACTTGACAGAGCCGGCAGAAATGTTTTAAGATCAGTCTTCGTTTCCCGGGACTGTCTCTGCCTTAAAACCCCAAGCAGAACCCCCCCTGCCCTCCTCCCGGTGTTTGCGTCTTGAGGCGGTGCGGGACCGGCTCCGCCGGTTTTGGGCACGCAGAGCCTCTCTCGCCCTGTGCCTTCGCTCTTTCTTTATTATTCCCGATTTTGGAAGCACGACTGTTTAGTTTGAGGGAAGATTGCATGCGTTTCTCTGAGGGCTTCATAAGGACCCGCGCTTGAAGCTTTATTCTCTGCTCATGTTATCCAAAAACCCGGCTGCAGACATTAGAGAATTGTTATTTTTCAACTGTCTACAATTCGGTTTATAATTGTGAAATCAACCTTCAGAAAATGCAGGAGGACAAAATAAAAATGCGATGAGTTTTTTATTACTTTACAACACTCACGTGGTACTTGATGCCAAGGATTTGCGGATGTTTCCACGTTAGGGCTTTTAGAAATAATATGCTTTCTATGCCTCCGCTAATCTCTGCTGGCTACTGCTGTGCTTCTTTTCTTAGACGCACAACCGTGGTTTTGCTTTTTAAGAGTGAAATAATGGCTTGGCTACATTTTGTAGTTGGTCATTGAGTTGTTCTGCCGAATTGCTCTAGAAATTTCAGTAACGAAAGCATGAGACTGTATTTTATACAGACAAAAGTATGAGATTGGCCTAACCTATGAATAAAAGCTGAATGTAGCATTAAAACACAAGCTTCAGAATTCTGTAGATTAATTGAAAACCTACTATATTTAAACTTTTTATGGTAATACAATTTATTGATTCATTTATAAACTTTGAATGGTCACACTTCTTTGTGTGGCTAGAAATCTGCAAACTTTAGTGCAATGGCGTCTAATGAAACGTATTAGAAGAAAATGTTTAGAACTTCGGAATAGCAATCAGGGATGACGTATTTTTTAATGGTTTGTGGCTATTGTAGGTAAAAAAAGTTTGATCATGAAGAGATGGAATGCTTAAAGCTGTGTGCTCTTGTTGAAAAAGTATTGTTGGTTTGCTTGTTTGTTTTTTTTTTTTAATATGATCAAAAGGACTCAGTATTTGCAAACTTAATGCTCCAAGGCTTTTCCTAAAGCCTGTCCTAAGTTTTTGTTGGTGGAACAGGTAACAGGCAAAGATGTTCTGGCTAGGTTCAGTTTTCTCACTGGAGACTGTATTTTTGCAAGAACAAAAATTTCTCTTTTCTGCTCCTGATGTTCAGTTTTACAGATGATGTAAACAAACAAACAAAAATCCCAAAAGTTTTAAGTATTCAAATCAACTAAGCATATTCAGACCAAATCAGTGAATCTTTGTAATTATTCTCATTATCTGTGCAAGCATCTGCATACACACACAGGCACACGGATGGTAATGGTGCCTTATCTCTACCATTGCCTGTCCTTGAACTATGCAAAGGTCTGAGGGAGCTCCATAAGTTTGATGAATTCCCTTCAAGATTTGGCTGGTCTGGATTTTGGGAAATGTAAGATAATGGTGTCATGGATGCTTTGAGCAGAATTCTTGCTCGAGGAAGCTCTTTTGCTTCTCTATCTTCCCTCTCCCTTGTGCTAGCAGAAGGAAACAGGGCTGCATTGTGACCTGAATGGGAAAACTGATCTTGATAGAATTATTCTGCCTTTTTCCTATGATCTCTTAAACGTTGGGATGGGTTGAGAGCTTGGTTCCCTGGGACAACAAGACCTGCAGCACTAGCTGATATCTGTTTGAAGTGTTTGTGAAAATATTGAGTAACAAGGGTACGCTCTGTCCACAAACAAGTGGTGGTGCCTCAGTGATGATACCTGGAGATACCCTGAGAAACAGTCTCATTGGGCTTCTGGTTCGGTATCTTCTCATAGTACATATTAGAGTAGTCCTTTAAAAAAACAAAATCCGCTTTCACTTTCTTTGGGAATTCCCAGTTGGTGATGTTTTCTAGAATTGATGTCTGACACATACTGTACTTTTTTCCTGGAAGTTTGCCATTTTCTGCCGCATTTCCCTTCTTTGTTTTGTAATAAGACCTTCAAGCTGTGTGATGGGTCTCAAGTAGGCATTAACTCAGCGCAGAAAATAAGGAAAGGTCTATGCACAAGTGGATTTATCACTGACTGTATCTGAGTCATGGCCCTGCTCTGCTTCTGTCTGGCTTTTGGGGAGGTGAAAAAATGTACCACTGAAGCGTGCCAGCAGTAAATTACTACTTGTCCCAGATTGTGGGACGCATAGTCCCACTGCGCTCGCTGTGCCGGAACATAGCATTGTATGGTCAATAGGTAATTGAAAAAGTGATGTGGTTTCCTTGTTGTTTGTTAACATTCTCACATTTGCAATCTTTGCTTTGCTTGCAATCTTTGCTTAAATTGTGCTTCTAACATACAGCTGTTGCTTGCAAGATGTGATCGCTTATCTTTTAAAGGATTTCTGTTTAAAACTGTGTCGATGGATAACTTTTGGGGAGAACAAAGTAATAATTGCTCCACAAAATGTATATACTGTTTTTACTAAAGTTTCAGCACGTAACCCATCTTCTCGCAACATGCAAAAAGCTTGAGTACCACAACCACTATGTTGTTGCAGGCTACAATTTCTTAAAAATTACTTTTCATTTAATTTGTGCATACTTAAATTATTGATGGTTTGAGGTAACAAGAATAATAGAAACACTTTAGTGAGCAGTAGCTTATCTCATAGCAAATACGAGCTGATGAAGTTGAGAAGTTATTTGTGTTCTTTTCTATCAAAGAGCTAAAAATCTGCCAGTATTACTAATAGTAAAGTGTGGGCCAACAGGATTGTTACACTGATAACTCCTTTCTTCTAGGAGCAAAAATTCTTCCATCTCCATCCAACTTGCACTATTCATTTATCCATATTTGTACTCTGAACTGGACATGGAACCCCACAGAGAACATCAGCAATAGCTGCAACCTGGAGTATTCCAGTGACATTGTCATTAATGGGGTTCCTGAGGACAGAAGAGTAAGTACATAACCTCTTTAAACTCTGTGTTCCAGTAAATGTCTTACTGTGATAAAACTCAGTGTATGTGAGCATATACATATATGCAAATACAATTTTAATGTAGCATTTCATTCTTATCATGGGATCAAAACCTCAAAAATGAATCATACCATCATATGGGATCTTCAGATCAGAAAAATCTGTCTGTTGCTCTCTGATAACTGAGTGCTGATGGTGACACAAAAGTACTGTAATAATAATGGGGAAAGTCTCGTTTCAGTCTTTGCTTAAGCAGCTTTCTAGAAAAAATAGATACAGGGCAGCCTATGTTCTTAAGAGGTAAATGGGAATTTGCAAAGGGTTGTCTCCTTTACTTTGAACTCAGTTTGAGGAGACTTGCAGATTTAGCTGTAGTTTGACAGCATTGCATATTTTGGAGGTAATGCCAAGTATTAACACTCCCTCATTTGCCCTCTCCCTGCCTTTACAGTTATTTTTTTATGGGGGAGTTGTGTTTCGAAGACAATATGGAGCACGTTTGTTCCCTGGAACAGAAGTCATAAAACTTGTTTGCTTTGGGCTTTCTTTTTCTGTGTTAGATGGTTTGCAGCCCAGATGTGCTCCTTGCTGTGGATTAGCTGCTGCTTGGTCAGGGCAGTGCCATGGTGGCCATTGCTATGGGCTGTCGGACAAGTATTTTTACAATTTATTGCTAGTAAGAAAATAAATCCATAATTCCAAACCCTGGGAATTTGAAGCCTTTGGTAGATGCCAGCTGTGGGGCAGACAGTGCTGCTAATTCAGATATGGTTACAATTGATATGATGCCTCTCGAAGCAGTCCTTTGTTGTTGAGCCCTGTTACAGTCTTACAGTCTGACGCTTACATCGGCCTCTTCATGCTGACCCCTGTATTTTTTCTCACAGCTCCAGGATATCCTGGACATGAGTAAGGATGTGGTTTGGCCAGTCTGGATGGAACATTGAGCAACCTGGTTTAGTGGGAGGCAGCAACCCATGGTCAGGGCGTTGGAACAAGGTGATCCTTAAGGTCCTTTGCAGCCCAAACAATCTTATAATTCTGTGACTTTGTGGTTTTGCAAACAGCTGAGCTAATTTAAGAAAAACGAGAAGAGCGATGTTTCATTTTTGACACTAATGATCTCTAATGATCTTCATTGGACCTTTAGATGAGCCAGTTGAACCTGCTAACACAGCAGAAACCTATTTGCCTTTTTTGATTGGTTCATTAACAAATAGAAAGTCTCCTTGGTTAACGAGCTTAATGAGTTTGTGGAAGGGTCTAACAGGTGTTAAGGTCACCAGCAGTAAAAGAACTGAGGGTCAGCAGTTTCATAGGACAGCATCAACCAGATTGTGTCACCTTGCTGCATCTTTTGTCTCTTCTTTTTTTTCCCTTTTTTCTTTTTCTCTCAGGGCATTTTCTCCCATTTGTTGCTAAGAGATAATAATGACTGGTACTTAAAAAGAGACAAAAAAGTGGCCAAGGTGGAGCTGCAGCCCCTTAGGTGAGGGCTTTTCTCTTGGGAAGGGCATAGATGCTTCGAGATTTTGGCTGGGGGGTGAGGGGGTGGGCTCAGCTGCAAGCTCTCTCTCGATCTTGGGATCAGAAGCTGCGGTTGCTGTGGGAAGAATTCGCCACCATTGAGGAATCCTGTCTCCTACTATTTTCTCCTACTGTGAGTGAAGCTCCGCTCGTGAGAGCGGCCGTTGGAGTGGGACTTTATTAACACCCCACCTCACTAGAAAGGACCCTCACCATCTACTTGGGTACCTCGGGGGAAAAAGTTGGGGCCCTGAGCCCCTCCCAGGGAGCCTGTCCTGGCCAGGTTCCGGAGCCGGGCTGCCACTGCTCAGCCCCGCTGCTTCTTTGCTGCTGCCCTGGGTTTTCACTACATTTTAAACCCACAGCCCCTGCCTGCCGTGGACACCCCACGGCTCCTGCGACAGCTGCAGAGCTTTTGATACACTTTGTTTGCTACCCCGGGGTTTGCCTGCTGCTGCTGTCCCAGCCACCGCTCCGAGGTTCCTGCTACAGCCCATTTCGCCATCCGGAGGGGCACCGGGCCCGGCTGCCCGCTGTGATTTTGTAAAGGAAGCGCCTTTCCCATCCCTTCTCTTCCCGGCCCAGCCAAGCCGCCATCGCCGCGTGAGGTGAGCGGCCTCGCGCCACAGCGCCCCCTGCAGGCGCGGGGGAACCATCGCCCCCGCCCTGCCCGGCCGGGAGCCACCAGCGCCCCCTGCCGGCCGTGCCCGGAACTGCACCGGAGGGGAAGGGGCCCGAGAGCCGAGAGAAGGCTCGCACTGGGTTCCTGCTGCTGCCGCTGCTGCCGCCGCTGCTGCTGCTTGTTTGCATTGTTATACATACATACGCTAGTAAAGAACTGTTATGCCTTTGCCTGAAAGCCCTGTAATTTCAGAGTTATAATAATTCAGAGGGAAGGGGGTCACATTTTCTATTCCAAGGAAGGTTCCTGCCTTCCTTGGCAGACACCTGTCTTTCGAATCCAGACAAACCTAATCTGTACATTTGTTTGATTTCTTTGCCCTCTCATTAGTGCCAATATTTATTATTCTTATACATGAGTGGTTACAGCATTCTTTGGCCATAACGAAGATATTTAGTTTGTATCCAGTTTCCAGTTAAATAAAAGGCATCCTTCTAGCCCAACAAAAGATGCTCAAGAAAGTGTGTGATAATAAGGTGAGCCTTTTTCTCACACAGATATACTTGAAAATGGAAGATCATGAGCTGCTTGGGCTTGATGTGGTGTCACTGCATTTAATAGCCATTTATGGGTTTGTCTTCGTAGGTTTTTCTTTTCTTCCTTAAATCATTCAAACTCTTCTCACTGCATTTTGGTTGTGTCTTTAAATGTTCTTTATTCTGCTAGTCATGCCTTCATGTGCACACACACAGAAAAGTGAAGGTTAGATCTGTAAGCTCCTGTTTATACAGCTATGGTGTAAACATGTTTATTTTGCATTATCCATGAAGACTTATTCTAGGATCGTTTTCCGCCATGTCATACTTATTTCTTGATCTCTCTGTAGCCTTTGCTTATGTCTGTAGGTCACAAGGATAGGAGTAGTTTTTCTTTGTGACTTCTGACTGGGCCTGGGAAGGAAACAGCAAAGCAAAGTGATGCTGAGGCTTCCCATGTAGTCAGACACTGGTTTCCTTTAGCTTTGAGCTGTAGTCTTTCTGAAGGGCTGTAATATGTCCGTACACTAGTCGGAACTGCCCTATGTCTGAGATGGTATGACAAATGTTTTGATTTCCTTCTCCCCATCTAAACCCAGGAATGGAGTAAGAGTCACTTCCGTGTGATAGATGCACGCTTGAATGAGGAAATGCGCCTCAGAGTGAGAAGTGAATGCAAGAATGACAACACCAGTGAGCCCAGCCCCTGGATAGAGACCTCCCTTCTGCCAACAGGTAACACCAGCAGCAGCCAGACCCCTCTTGACAGGGGACACATGGCATTTTCTCTGCTCTTTTGACAAGAAATCATAAAATACATCGTAGAGAAATACCAGACACAAGGACTGGTTTGATTGATAGAGCTTAAACAGAATGATTATACCACATTTCAACACAGCTGGGGTCTTCGGATGCTTATAGTCTTCTGGGCAAGCTTGTAAAGTTGAAGTGCCCTTCCAGAACATTACTGTGGTTCCTGTTATTTCTCTTCTTTCTGCTGTGTATTGGTTGTGGAATAAGAGATAGCTTAGACTCCATTAAGCCTGCATGGCTAGCATCTAAGTCAGTTTATTTTGTATGATTTTTCTGTATAAACAGAAGTCCCTAAAATAACCCTGCAATTGTCTGTGTAGGAGGGTGGAATCCAGCAAATTTAACAACTTATCGAATAAATTACTTAAATAATTGTAATAGGGTTCTGTCTTTTTCAAAAGAGATGAGTGGGGTCTACAATGCATAGAGAAATGAATAGAGAAAAAGCATTTTTTGTTCCTTGGCGTGCAGAAGTAAGGGGTCCACAGCAAAATTGTTAGGAAGCAGACTTTGAGGGATGATGTATTTTGCTGAATGCTTGAAGTCAGGATTTACAGCAAGGAAATTAGCCTCTTCTCTAAAAGTCTATCTTATCTCAGGAGCACGACCTGATGTGGATGAAAACTACATGTGATTGAGAGAATCAGAGACCTTCTCAAGCCTGTGTGCGTGTCTGCCAGAAGGGTTCTGCAAAATCAGGGAAGCAGATCATTAGGACAGCCTGTACTAAACAGGCTGGGGCTTTTAAAAGCCTGTTTGCAGATGAAATATTTTTAAACACTTCTTGAAATAGGGAAACCAGTTTCATTTCCCTGTACTCTTAGTTGCTGCTTCAGGGAGCACGCAGGTTTGGACATTCAAAGTAGATTGGCGTTTGCATGCATTTAGGTTTTAGTTCATGGAGATGTTGCTACTTGTTACAAGGAAAAAGTATCCAATACAATGCAATATGGTAAGACAGTGTAAAGAACTCATACAGAAATGCAAGACTGACTGTGAAAGACTATATTCCATAATTGCTCTGCCTGGGTGATCCATTGACCTATTCACAATTGCTACATACTCATCTGTATTTATGTGATTTGAGTTTCCAAAAGCTGAATTCTAATGTCTAAAGATATATGGGTCTCAATTAGAAAGTCAACTTACCTGGTGTTTCTTTTGTCAATATTTAAGCCTCAGAGGTATTTCCATATTCAGAATACCAAGCAACTAATATTGTATCTGGAGAAGATAAAAATAGTCAGCCTTTAATTATGGTTGACATTGATGGCTGTAATAGCATTTAGCTTTGTTATAGTTTTCCCTGTAATTACCAGCTATTTTGACTTATTTTTAAAGTATCTGTAGATTAATACAAATAAATATTTTCCTGACTCAATACCTTGTCCTTAGCATCTGGTAACTCTAAGTAGCAATTCAGCCATGGTAAACACTGGGATTTGCTGTTGTGATCGGCTTCCCTCTAGAAGTTACTCTGCTGAGATTTCAGCCATTGCAAGCTCTAAACAGCTGGAATTCATAATTTGTTGTGCTGAACAGGCAATGTAGTCTGAGAGGTAACCAACCCATTTCTGCCTTCCAGTTTCAGTTATGTAAAATGAAATGTTTTACTTCTGGAAACAGGGGAGAGGACTTGGACAAAATAAATCTTAGAGGACCTTTCCAACTTGTCTTGCAGGTATTCCAGGTACTGCTGCTGTTGACTTGAGCTGTGTTTGGCACAATTTGGAGTACATGGCTTGTACCTGGCGTCCTGGGGAGAATGCAAGCAGTGACACCAACTACACCTTGTTCTACTGGTTTGTAGGAGATTTGTATTCCCAGCTCTGAAGTGCTTCAGGGCTAATCTTCAGTTTTACATGACATGTTCTATTTGTCTGCCTCCTGTTGCTTTGAAAGTTTCCAGGGCATTGTGTCCAAGTTACTGCTCAGTCCCATCCAGCAGAAAACTTCACCACTGGAGGGGCTAGAAGCTGCTGTGGCCAAGACTTTTTGGGAAGTTAATATAACTATTTTGTGTCTGCTTCTGTAGCCCATATTAACATAGCTGCTATTGCTTTCTATATTTTTCTAATTAGGCACTTGATTCAAAGGGGGAATAATTAGGAACTAAGCTGGACCAGTGTGTTAATTGCTTTCTTTGCAGTCCAACAAAACAGGCTGTTTAAGTTAGAATCACTCACCAATGTACGTGTTAGTTCATAAACCATTGGGAAATGGTATGAAAGCGTTAATAATT
Source organism: Oreocharis arfaki (assembly GCA_013398015.1). Lineage (NCBI taxonomy): Eukaryota > Metazoa > Chordata > Aves > Passeriformes > Paramythiidae > Oreocharis > Oreocharis arfaki. The sequence goes on from VZRR01000971.1 coordinate 557,555, forward strand.
CTTAGTAGTACTTTTGTTTACATCTTCAATGTCCTAAATAACTGATTCACCTTTGAAGTTATGAAGAACATCTTTTTATCATCATCATCATCATCCCTGCTGGCCAGTGGACTGCCATAAATGGTGTCTTGTTCCAAAGGAGCAGACTCGTGTGCGCCAGCTCTTGGCATTGATAGCTGTACATGCTAATCTATGCATATTTCCACACCTTGATGGGGCTTGTGAAATGCCAGATTGCTTTAGCTTCTGTAGAAATAGTGAAGTTTTCTTTTGAAAGCCCCATGTTGTAGTTTAAAATCAGCTTTCTGGCTTATTTGAGCTAACTACATAAACTTTTGCTCTTCTTCCCCAGTGGCAGTCTTGCAGCCCAGCAGTTCAGTTCAGGGCATTTGGGCAGCAAACAGCAGAAAACTTGCTGCTTTAGTTAAATGTGGGGGGACTGTTTGTTCCCTGTCTGGACTGCTACTCAAATTTTTTCTTTCGTTACAAGAATAGGACCAATGCAGGGTTGAAGATCTGAATTTCTGGGTGTAGGGATACTGACTGGAATAATGCTTTAGATTTGAGCTATATATCTTCAACCTGCCCTTAATTTTAATGGAAGATGTAGCTGAAGTGACTGCAAAGTGTTTTAATTCTTGCTGCTTTGGAAGAATAATAATTTTCAGATTTTAAAGTCAAAACCCAAAAAAACACTTAAATTTTAGACTGAAAGATATATTTTCCACAATGCCGGTGAGGTGGGTTTTTTTGGTTTGTTTTTCTTGGGAGGAAAGGCTACTGTTGTATTTTCATTGAGGCTTGGGCAACAAAAAGAAGCAAGGATTAAGTTTGTCTTCCTAACTTCTCTGTTTTTGGAAGGGAGTACTGACATTTTGAAAAGCAAATCAGGTAAATAGGTGAAACTCAGCTGTCTCAAGAGCTGCGATACTTGAGGCAGCGCTAATGGAGATTGATCAGCTCATTCTATCACAGAGGTGAAATTCTGTTGACAGGAAGTAGTCCTAATTAGTTTTTCTAAATTTTTTTTTATTCCTTGGAATTATTCTCCCATGTGGAAAGTGTGAAGCAAAGCTGACAGCAGTTGTTCTCTTTGATATAAAACAAACCTTCCTCTCTTTCTGCTCCCTGGCACTCTTCACAAAAACAATACTCTTTCTAAAGCTTGAGATAAATGAGAGGCTTCTTACTTTGCTTAGCTTTACTTTTTTATATGCTTTAGCACAGCTTTAATGCAAGATCAGTCTTTAGAATTTGTAACACACAACATTTAAAAACAAGCCTTCCTCATGCTGTCCTTTTCTTCTGAAGTTGACAAAAATAATTTTATTCCTCTAGGTTTGATGGTTTGAAAAACCCTAAGAAGTGTGGCAACTCTTCTGTAGACCAAGGAATCTTTGAATGCATTTTCAATCTTACCTTCCCAAAAGTCACCAGTACTATCCCTGCTATAAGTATTTTGATTAGAGGTGATTCTGAAGAAATAAGGCCTGTGTGTGCAAGTAAAAATCCTACCACCCTTGGTAAGTTTAAAACCGCATCATAAAAATACAATTAAAATAAGAAGTTTGTTAGTGTACTGTTGTGTTTGAGAAACTTTCACCTCATAAAGTATGGATGAAACAATGTGGTTAGATGCTCCCTTCTTCTATTGACCTTAGATATGAAATTATATAGACAAGAGTTTGTTTTCTGTGGGGTGGGTATCTGGGGGTGGGGCGGGGGGGTAGGGTGGAAGGGTAATTTTCCATTCACTTCTACTCTTACTCTTTAGTTGGATTTATGCTTTTTTGACTTTCTGGTGCTAACTTTTTCCCCTTTCTCTTCTTAAACTGGTGTAAGTGTAATATTCGTGCAATACAGGACTGAACAATTTTTGTAAGCGGTGAAATAGACTTTTGAGCTAATTATTCCATTTTGCATTTCAGTAAAACCTGCTACACCAAGACAATTGACATTGTCGAAGACTAATGATGAAATTGATGTAAAATGGAGTGAATCAGAAACTTTTCCAAAAAGTTGTTTACATTATGAAGTTAAATATTGGAATGGTGATTTGGACGTTGGTCGGATCATTGGGGTAAGTTTCATTACTGTTTTTTTTTCCCTATGAATCTTTTGTAATATTTGCTGTTGAAAATGAACAGTTGCATGTGAACGGTTTGGGTGCTGGAGCTGGAAGTGCTGTGTGAATGTAGGATTTTTCTCTCATACAGTAGGTTTATGTTAGTAAAAGCTGTACATCAAAATTCATGCAAGTCTTATGAATCCTTCCCATCATTTGTTAGGGTGATTTGTTAGTGTGTAAGAAGAGTCTGATAAAAAAGGATTTACTAAACTATCAGGAAACGGTGCTGTTTGCTTCTCAGGCGTATGGGCTCTGATGTCTTGGTGCTGGGTTTTCCTGCTGTTGGTCTGTGTGGTCGTGTGGCAGCTCTGGTCTTGAATGGTGTGACCTGATTGCCCTAAAGAAAAATCAACTGCTGGTGCACACAAGAACAGAGAATCTCATACAGAAAAGCAAGGGGATAAAGACTGAGGATGAAGGGGAAGAAAGAGGTGTGCACTCTTAGATACACTGATTTTAGTGTACCTATAAAAAGCATTGAGTTCAATGTCTGGATGGACTCATGCTGTATGTCCATAGCCAAACTGAATGTACTGTTTGATCAGAATGGTAAAAACAAAGTGATAAATTTCAAAGTGAGTGGCAGTCTTCTCCTGTGGAGCATGTTCAGTTGGTTATTCCACCCCAAACTCGAATGCTAACAACATTCCCCAGGAAACTGGCATTTTGGATAAAAAATAAGTGCAGTTTGAGCCTATCTAGTGCATGCTCTTATCTGTAGAGGCATCAGAGAATGCTTTGGTATGGTCATAAGTTATGCTGCCCTGACAAGAAGGGAAGGCAGTGTTCCAAATGCTAAGTCTTAGTTTAATCATTGATGCCAAATGCTGCATGATAGATGTAGCAGTGAATGAGATTAAATCTTAGCTTTGGAATGTGCATTTAGGCACTCTGTGCTTGTTAAATGCTACTATATCCTATTTTTAATGAGGTATTATAGTCATAAAAAGGTCTTCCATCAAAACATTCAGAATACATTAGCTGCACAATGTAAATAGGCTTATAAGTGACTGAGAGTATGTTGGTAATTGAACAGAGCAAATTACCTTTTCTTTTTTACCTTAGTCTGAAATGAATTCTGTGTCAATTGATGGCATTGATGCTAATAGGAAATACACCTTCAAAGTGAGAGCAAAACCAAAGCCCGAGTGTTACAACAGTGATTTCCATAGTGACTGGAGTGAAGAAAAGAGCATTGGTGAGAGCACTTGTCCCTGCATTGTGTTGCACTTTACTCTTCATCTGTAAGGTGTTTAACACCTTTCTGTCTGCTAAATAAATGGGAGCCAAAGATCATCTTCTTGGGTATCTGTTTAATTTTGAGTGAAAAGAGTGCAGAAGCTCTCTAGTCCTTCAGCAGTACCACCAGTCCCAGGCTGTACTGCTGTATATGCTGATGGTGGTGCCATTTGTGTAGCTGTGCAATGTCCAGTGTAGCCAGTTTTTTCAGCCCTGAGTCTTGCTCATTTGCATTTTCTTGCCAAATACATCTACATTATAATCCCATTTTTGAAAAACGAGCCTGTCCTTGCCTACGAAAGTGCTAGTGTACTTGAAAAAGCACTGAGTCTATGAACAAATTGGAGAATTAACTGATTTGTTGTCTTTAGTCTTAAAAAGCCTCTCAAAATATCCCTAAGTTTCTACAATTTCTGTTTTCCAGGTGAGAAGAAGGACTCTACAATCTATTTTGTTCTAATAATTACCATTCCATTAATAGTAGCAGTATCTACAATAATTCTACTAGTTTATCTAAAAAGGTAATTAATGTTCTCCCTACATTTGCTGCTGTCTTTGTCAAGAGTGAAAGTTATTTAGAATCTGTCTGTGTTAATGTTCCCCTTTCCTTTTGTTTTGGAGAGTAGAACTAAGAAATGGGTACAGTTGCACAGAGAATGAAAGCTGGCCAGGGATGACAAAGCTGACTCCACAAATTTTCTTAACTGTACCCAAACATGATTTTGACATATTGCTTTTTAAATTAATATCTCTTTCATCTAAATATTTTCTTTTTGACTTTATGAAGGCTGAAGATATTAATTCTTCCACCAATTCCGGACCCTAGAGAAATTCTTAAGCGCATGTTTGGAGAGCAGAATGAGGATTCCCAGGTTAGTGAGAAGCTGTTGGCCCAACAAATCTATTGAACTGGGATCTCTAGGCCTGCAGTTTTCTTTTTCCTATGTCTGTCTTATAACTGACTGTATATAAGTAAGTATATCATATGAAGATTAAATATTTACAATACCAGGAATTGTTCAGAAACAATTATCCAAAACTTAGCTCAAACAGTATCTGCTTTTCTAGTTAGATTAGTAGAACTGCACTAATCTGTTACTCCAGACTGCTAGTCCCTTAAATTTGTTTCAGGTTGGGTTTTTTTGGGCGGCGGTTTTCTGATTGTCAGGATTCTTTTGCTGTGTGGGTTTTGGTTTGAGGATTTTTGTTTTTGCAACTCCATTAAGTGACTTCTGCTGAACATGCATTAATCGTATTTATGATGCTGAATGAAGCTATTTGTGTTTGGCTTCCAGAAACTTACATTTTTAGCACTCTCACGTTTATCATAGTCTGTTAGCTAAGAAGTAGCTTACATTTAGCTTCTTGTTGGCAAAATAACAAAACCAGCTGTAGTTGTTTCAAGCTTTGGTTGATGAAAGACTTGCAGTGGTGCCTTGTATTGGGGAAAATAAACATAATACCCATTATGGAAACTTATTTCTAAATAAATCTCTCTCAGTAGCCCTAAAAATCCTAAGGGAAGTGCACTGGCAATCCCCAATTCAAACCTTGACATGCAAAGGTGAATGTTGTTCTCCAAGGTGGGACTCTTGGCATGAGGGTCATAACTGTGGTAGCTGTTACACTTTGTTGTGCTTTCACAAGCACTTTGTTACTGCGCCAGGTAATTTTCTGTGTGCTCAGTGAAAACTCTACAAAGTGTGTACGTGCTCAGCTCTGCATCCTCCTGCCTGAGCTTCACCTATTGTCTGTAGCTGAAAGCACCCTTCAATGTGGGGGCCAACTTTCAGTTCCTCATCTCCAGAGGACATCTCTTCTGTTGGCCAGGCCTAAGCCATGGCTCTGAAAAGCACAATTTGTTGTCCAGCTGCCTTGGCTTTTTGCCATAATACAGGGTATATGTTGTGGGGCAGGGGTCTGTCTTACTGGTTTGAAAAAGCAACACTCGCCATGAGGAAATACTGTTAAAAATGTTGTTCTGCTCTTTCAGGGCTCTGCAAAGGATGATCCTGTGAATGCTTACGACAGGTTAATTATAGAAGAAGAAATTAATTCTTTAATTTTAACAGAAACTTCAGAGAGCACAAATCTTGAAAAAGAAAACAGGTAGACTCTGCTTTATCAGTGAAAGAGGAAGGAAGCTGATTTCTGCTCCCGTACCTCAGGTGACTGTAGATGTGAAGAGGCCTGTGAGACACTGGCCAGCTCTGATCTCACCGAGTCCTTCTGTGGTGCACAGAAGATGCATCACTAACAGTGGCTGTTCTTCCATTGCTGCCAGATCTGAGTTCAGTCAAGATGAGCATGTACATAATTCCATGTGACTGCATCGTGGGTTCCCTGTCCTGGCTTCAGCCAGCTTTGCCCTGTTACTTGTCACTTTCACCTGTGTTCGTTCCTCATGCCAGACTGTCAGGGTGGATTTTTTGGAGCAAGCACTGTGACTTCTCTGAAGTATTTGGCTCTATTTGCAGTAGGTGAGATGAGGCTGGTGTACAGTAGATGGGTCATTAGTGCTGCCATGTGGAGCTGCTGCCAGGTGGGATGGCAGAGCATGGACTGTTTGTGGGTAACCCTTTGTGTGTGTGTGCGTGGGCTGGGCACCCTCTGAAGGGCACTTAGGGGCTGAGCTTCTTGTGCTGCTGTGCATCAGCTGGGGCCTGGTCAAATCTCACCAAAGAAGGTATTTTGTTCTTTGAAAATGTGTATGAAAAACCTCTCTGCTTTCCAGCTGGTGTTCAGAATATTCTTAGAAATGGCTTAGTTTTGTTATCATGCTAATTGCCTGTCCTCAGATGCCTTACCTTCATGGACTTCTTGGGTTAGTTATACTTTGTTTAAAATGAGAAATAGAATTTTTTACTTGTTCTCTGCAGTAGCAGATAATTGTATTGAGTCTCACCAGAGCGTGATTCTATACTTTGGCCATATTGGCCTGAAGACACCTGATTTTTAGCAGCTAAGTAGTCCTGAGTCTGTCCAGCAGAAATAACCAGGATGGGTGCATGAGTCTAAGGAGCTGTGGTCAGACTGATTAGCAAATGTTAAATCATTGAAACCCAACTAATTCAGAGGTTTCAAGACCCATCCTTACTGCCAAGCTGATGGATTTAGGGAAGAGGGGATGACAACCTTGACCTGTTTTTTAAGGGATAAGTTTTATTCTTTCTATAATGATGAGATTTGAACTTCCCCTGTAGGACTTAGAACAAGGTGCTGATTTGACTTTTAAAAAAAGCTTTCTTCTATATTTTGCTGCAACTGTTTGACAGGTGTTTTTGTCATTATTTTGTTCATTCTTTGATGGTTTTGTTTTGAGGGTTCTTTACCCAGCAAAACTCACCAGGTGTTTCCTGGCACAACTGTGACATTTTCCTGCTCTGCATTCTGAGCATTAGTTTCTGCCCTGTGCTGCAAGGGTGGTTACTGTGGTACCTTGATTGTGCTGGAGGAGGAAGGTTATGTAATGGGGAGAAGAGGATCCATGGAAGCCCTTTATAGTTAGTGCTCAGGGATTTCTTGCTCCTTCCAGGTAAGTGCAGACATGTGAGTCATGGACACAGGCAGTCTTAGCAGACTGGGAAGAGATCTCCTGGTAAGTTTTCTAGTAGCAAACTTTATAGCCACTAACCTTTTAAAGTTCATCCCTGTCTTCAAAGTCCATTCAGTCAAAAAAGTGGAACTAAATGCTGTATTTTAGAACATACTGTTCTGCAAGAAGTAGAACAAGTACCACATGCTTTTTAGCTACAAATGTGCATCCTTTATGCACTTATGTATTCCCTCCTTATCAATAAATCCAGTTCTTTCCCCATTCTCTGCTGAGCTTCTCAAATACAGTTTTTTCCTTGTCTCTTATCCACCTTTTGTTGGATAGAAAGGGGAGGAGAAGTGTAGCAGGACTAGCAGATGCCCTATTAGCATATGCCTTTTACCTCCAATCAGGCTAAAAAAAAACCCAACCTAAATAAATAAGTGAGATAAAATGAAAATACGTGATTTCAGTGAGATAAAGCTCAGGTTATACAAAGTCAGCTAGTAGCACTATCTGAAATTCCAGAGATTAAGGAATAGCATGAGGGAAAGAGTATTAACATGCCTTGCCAAATTCATTCCCTCTGCCCTGCAACATTTAAGTCGTTATAATGATAAATATTCCTTCAGTCTACCTCATCTAGAATGTTGCTCAACACAGACCACTAGACAAACAGAAATATGTGATTTCAAGATAAGTAAGCATAGCAGTGTAATGTAAAGTTTTGTAGCTTTCAGCATGGCAATCTAGGAAAATCAGTACTTACCCCTCAATTCTTTTGACTTTTGTGCTGGTGTCTATGACAACACCAAAACTTACTTGCTTTTTAAAAAAGCAAACCAACAGAAAACCCCATACAAATTCATAAAGCCAGAGGAGTGGAAAAAAAGAACTGATGGAAGGTGTTAGGCCAAAAGGAAGATTTAAATACAAAAGATGGTTTAGATCAATGTATAGAAAGGTTTTGAATAACAGTACTTGACACACTCCCTCACGGATTCATTTCTTGAGCCTGTGTTTCAGCATGTAAAGCAAGTGTCTGTGTATACTTTTACCTTTAACATGTTTTTTCTAAGGTAAGAGGTTTTTTAGTTTGAAATTATCCAAATTTTGCTATCATTTGGTTTTGTCCTTCATTGCAGTTACTTGATCTGTAAATTTGTTCAAAGAGTGAATAAATATGATTGAATGCCTTTCAGTGTAATGGGATGAGATTTTGGTTTTGGGCTGAGCAGATTAAACTGGGGCCAAAGAGATGGGTTTTTAATGAGAAACCATGTTTGAAGCATGCAGAACCCAGAGAAGAAAAGTTGCTTTGCCCTCTTCCCTTTCAAGAGTGAACTCAGCCCACACACTCAGTGTGGATGGCCTGCAATGGCCATGTTTTTTGGCTGGGGTAGTGGAACAGAGATTGAGCTGAACACAAGGTTTGGACCCTTGCCCTCTCTGTACTCAAGGCCATTCTACTTTCTGACATTGGCATGTTATTTTAATGCTATAGAGACTTAATAAACCATCAAACTGGAATTTGACTGAAATTGCTGCAGCCTTCCCCAGTGTAGCTTCAGTATTTTACATCTTTGTTAGCTGCTGAAGTTATTGAAAATGCCAGGTTTTTTTTTTGATGAAAGCCATGACCTTGTCACTTAGACCCAAATATATTCAAGTGCCAAATAAACACATTAGTAATGGCTTCTTGGAAAGATTCAGAGAGAGAATATTTTTTTCCCTTCAGTTCAGTGAGCAGATAATTCAAAATTGAAATATAAACCATGACATCAGAAAACAAGACTTTTGTATTTCTCTTTCACAATTCTACAGTTTCGGTGGTAATAATGACTAACAATGATTTTAATCACTCCCCATAAATGGCCTTTTCCTATTTTAATGCATTCTGTTAAATAATATAAGCTTTCTATATTTGGCATCCTTGAAAAATTGAACAATTCATTTCTGTTTTTTAATTCATTTTTTTCAGTTAAGGAATGGCATGACACAGTTGAACAGCTTTAAAGGAGTTCTCGAGGAACACCCCAAAGTGTAAGCCATAGTGTTTCAGTGCTTACTGGGTAGAACTATTCACAGGTTGGGTATTTCCATTCACTGGAAAGTATTCAATTAACTTAGTTCTGAGCTGGAAGATCAAAGACTCAGAATTTCCCCTGGAAAGGATTTTTTTTTTTTTTTCATGATTTAAAAAAAAAAAAAGGCAGAACAAATTTTTCATTTTGGAGGGTTTTCCACTCACTCAAGCAAGAGCAGGAGGTAGGTGAGTAGGGGGGTGGAAATGAAGGTATGGTCAGGATGTTGCAGAAATGCCCCTCTCTCCTTCTCATCCAAGTGCCGTGCTTGGGCAGCAGCTGAGATCTGCAGGTCCAGGAAAAGGCAAGGTGGGACTGGGAGGAGCAGTTCTGCTGGGTTACTGGAGGTTCATCAAGATAATCCCCAAATACTTCAGTTTTATTCAATGTTTGCAGAACACGTTTTAGGGGAGCAAGCCCCATGAGTTGCACTGCCAGCTGTAATAAAAATTCTCGAGCTAATTAAAAGAAAAGGAGTTTATTAACTAATTTAGTAAATAAGACAATTAGAGACCAACGAATTGGTCTAATTGGAATTAGAACAGGCCAAGGAGCGGCGCTGGGTGCTTAGCCAAGGTTGGATGTGGCCAGAGGCACACCCGTGAGGGGAGGGAGATCCATTTCACACCTTGGGGGGATAAGCCCAACCCCTTCCCCCGCCTCCACCCCTCACCATGTTCTGGTTGTCCCGTTCATATCCGGGGGTCCTCTGGCTGGCAGTTGACAGCCCAAGGGAATCTTCCACTTTCTCCCCTTATGTTAATTATGACAAGCACCCACACCCCGCCCTTACATCAAATCCTAGAAACTTCTGTGCTTAAACCCATCAATCAAAACAGGCAGTGCTTCCCTCCTCCCTTACATTACAACAACACACAATCCAATTAACGTCATGGATTAATTAACAAAACTTTCTAACATTCACATGCGAAAGCCAATTCACCATTCCTGTTTGTAACACCAGCTGTAGAAATGCAGCTTCTAGATAATAGTGAAAATCGAAATGCAAAACCAGATTAAAATCTCTCTATTTGGATGAACTTCCCACACGCTCTGTTGAATCAAGGTGATACCAGGAGGCTTAGGTCACTTGATGTAACTAAATCCACGCTGTTACCACAGCAAAGCAATGTGGCTTTGGGTGGGTGGCACAGGGAAGAGAAACTTCCTTTCAGGTCTGGAAACTCTGCCTCAGATTTGTAACATGTAAGAGCCTGAAGGCTTGTTGATAACTTACGGGGCTTTTTCGGGGTTGGTTTTTCAATCTGTTTTTCCACTATGCTGGTTAGGTTAATGAAATCCTTTCTCCTTGTTTGTAAACCTTGTGGTGTTTATCACTGAAGCACCCCTTCTATGGGCATTCTCTGATTACTGCCAAGTAGTTTTCTGAAGGTAATAATTCAATGAAGAAAGACAAGTGCTTCTGTCACTACAGAGCTGAAAAACAGCCAGTGTATTCTACTAATAGGTTCTGCTCCTTGTTTGGCTTTTGCTAAAATAGTGCAATTATATTGATGACTCTTGCACAAAGCAGCTACAAAAAGATACTTTCCAGTTAACTAGGGCTTCCAGTAATCACATTCTTAGCTTGTTATATCTGTTTTCTTCTATTCATTTTGGCTCAAACAGCTAAATAAAATAGCAGTTTATTTGGCTAAGTGCATGATGAGATTTAAAGCTTAGTGAGAAAGATGTTTTATTAAGCTCGGGAACTGTCACTTCTTGGAATCTCAGGCAAAATTTGCAAAGCTAGGTCAAATGTTAGGAGCAGCTTGAACCAGGAGTTAAGCTAATGCTTTAAAAGTAAAGCTGCCCCTACATCTTCTGTGTTGAAAGAAAAAAAACTCAACTAAATATGTGCTCCATGGTGGGAAAAAATTAGGTTGTGCAATGGTCATGTTGTCCTAGCACTCTACTGAAGTTGGTATCAGCAATTTGTCTCAAAATTCTCAGCTCTGAAACACCAGAACTGAGCTGTATTTAAGACACTTAGTTCTGTCATTGCCACTTCTTAACCTGCTTAGTTGTAGCAATAGAAACAAAACCTGATTTTTTTTTTTTTTTTTAAATGGCAGAGAGCACCAAAATTAGCTTGTTTTGCCTCTTGGAGCCTTTTCCCCTCCAGTACTTCAAAGCCTTTTAGCCTCAGTAGTTTCCTTTCTTCACACAAAATGTCAGTGTGGAAACTTCTAAAATGCCAGGAAGGTACTCTTAAAGGGTATGAAACTGCTTGGTCCTTCAAATGTCAAAATCAGCTACAGGGAAAGCTATTCAGGGTATGGCTACTTAGTTTTAATGTCACACCCTGTCATGTTCTAGGAGAATATTCAGCTGTAGACAACCTTGGCTACACTGGCAAGTACTAAGGCTGAGCCATTAGTTGACATATTTCCACAGCTGGCTTTCACAGTGCTCTTTTGCATACAGCACTTTGTGACTTGTTTTCCCAGGAGGTATAAAAGATAGAAATACTAGCAACATACCAGGCAGAGAGAGAATGCCATCTGCCTTTCTGTATGTGGAATTTCAAAGACTGTGTTTGAGCTTGGTTTGGAGTAAAAATCCTCTTCCTAAATCCTGGGGAATACTGGGCCATTTTATTAGGTGTGTATTGGGTTCTTTTGTTTATGGGCTATATGAAAAAATTATATTGATCATCCATTTATTAAAGCTTGGGTAGAGCTGGAAGACTTGTCAGGGCATCCCCTGCCATGTTTTCTTCTGCTGAGTGGTGCCCAGACAGAGTGCTCTTGGCAATTTGTCAAACTTGTAAAAAAACTCTACTAAAGAGACTCCCAAATGTTTTGTCTCACTGCTGTTTTCTCCTTAATTCGAAAACTTCCCCACCAACTGGCCTGCTGATTTTTACTGCAAATTAAATTGCCTTTTCCTGTGTCCTCCTCCCACCAAAATCTTGTTTGCACTCTGATCTGCTGCCACATTCTGCCCCTGCTCGTTTCTGCTTTGAGAAAAAAAAACAAACCAAGAAGCCTGAATCTTTATTCTCTTGAGTTTTCTAAATCATTTATTGTCCCACTGGTCTTATTTAGAGTGTTGCCCTTGAAGCCAGACTGCATCATCCCCAAACCACCAGAACAATTACATTTTTTGACTCTTGGTCCTCTCTCCCCCATCTTCATCCAGAAACGATAGCTGCTACTTGCTGGCCCAAGAGCTTGCTGTGGCGCTGTACCTCAGTTCGTGGCTTTCTGTGATTTCTGGGCTTTTCAGTAACACTGCTGCCCTGTCACATTTTGCCTCACTGCAAAATCCCTTTCTCCTGACTAAGGGGAATGCTTTTGACAATTTTATTGGACTGCATTCTTGTCACTTGTGTTGCTGTGTCATTCAGAAAATTGCTGCAATTTTTTATACTCTTAATTGTGTCCCTGAACATCCCTCTAACCATTCCTCCTTGGGCGTAATCCACAGAGAGTCATCTTCCAGATGATGAAATGGTTTCAAATGCTGAATAAAGCTGCTACTCTGACAGATTCCTGCAAAGTAGCAGCATTTGCTGTCCTGCTGGGTGGTCAAGGAGGTTTTTTTTTTGATAGCTGCTTATCTATCTCTGTGCTTAAGTTGTATTTCCTCAAGCTGATTAGGAGGATGTTGCCTCATAGGCCTATCAAAAAGGGGAACTAGATTAATTTGGCACAAGCTGTTCTTGATGGTGGTAAAAACACAAAGAAGGGATGAAAAAAATTGTTCCAGAGTTACTTTAGGGATAAAAGTTGGACAAATGGACCAGTAATTTCTTGGATGCTTCCTTTCTGAAGACAACATCATATTTGTCCTTCAGATTTTAGACTTCTGTTTTCTATAGACCTCAAAGAAAGCTGCCCACATTCCAGGTCATGTCAGTGTTTAGATTATTATGTGCTGCAGGAATAATAAGGCCCTGCCCACCTGAAGACATCCACTTTGTCTGATTGTTCTCCAGCCTGTTTGTCTAAATGTATTTGCTTGTTAATTTGCTCTGGTTAGAGATAATATTTTTTGGTAAGACTAAAACCAAAAATTGACTGCATCAAGCTTCACAGCAGTGCCTTCTGACCTTTCCCATCTGGTCTTGAGCCTGCAGTTCATCTCCCTTTAGCCTGTAGTGTAGTCAGACCCTCTTGCAGTGTGTTTTGGCCGTGGTCAATCAGGACTTGGTTGAGCCCGTTGCTTTCCAGCCCTCAGACGCGTTGGAAGCTGCGGTCCAGGGCCCCATTCCCAGTGGGGTGAGGGCTGGAGAGCAAAGAAGGGGCACGCTCGGGGCAAATGGAAGTCACTCAAATGGTGAGTCAGTACTCACCCTGACAGTGGCCACAGATTACAGCAGACAAAACAGCCTTTATTGTTAACTGCCTGCCAAGACAGACTCTTCCTTTGGCCTCATTTCTCTACCTAATACGGTACAAGTACCTGGTAGAACTGCAGGGAGGCAGAGCCCTGCTGGCTGCTCCTCACCCCCTTTCCAACATGCATCTTTCCCCTGCCCAAAGTGCTCTCAAGGTGGCTCAGTCACTGCTAAATAGTTCACTGCCAGTGGGTTCAGGATGCTGTGCTCATACAAGTGCCCAAACTGTGCAACAACGCTTCTTGATGTGCATGAGTTTTGTAGAATGTTCATTTTATTCACACAAGTTCCAGAGCAGTGAACAGACACAGCAGCTGGGTAGTCCATGAGGATTTGTGGATGTCTCTCCTTGGGTGACAAGAGGTGTAGTTTGCAGACCCTGGAGCTGATTCAGCTGCTGTACAGAGTTCCTTCCTGTTGAGGAAATGTAACACCCTGCCGGGGTGGGGAAGTGGCTGAGAGCTGTCACTAGTGCAGAGCAGATCTTCTCCAAGCTCTTTCCCTTCCTGCAGTTTCACAGAGAGAGCCCAGGAAGGGTTGTGATGCCAGCATGTCCAGAGCACATACAGCTGTAGCATTCCCAGCCCATTCAGCTGACAAGCAGCCAAGGAACTGGCTCCTATTCTGCTCTGCCCAGCCTGGGGTGCAGCCCTGATCCTGGAGTACAGGGGGGTGAAGAAACAAACAGACCCCTTTTTCCTGTTTTTCTACAAAACTCACACTGCATACAGTGTTGAAAGCGAAGAGAAGCTGCAATTGGTGGCACAGATGTTGACAGAAGCTCGGCCTAGTTCTCCTTTAAAGTTTCTTGAAAAGAGTAAACATGACTGTGGAAAAGGTTCTTGGAAAACTGAAACAACTTTCATGAAGTAAAAAGGAAAGAAATTGAAAGAAACAATCCAAGGTGTTTACATATATTAATTAATTTATTTATATTCTCTGCTTTTCAGAGTCACACAACTTCTACATCACATTAATTCAAAATTAATATTACCATTATGATCTCTGACTTAGCAACTTTTATACACTCAAAAGAACCACTAACTACATATGCCCTACCTTCCTCTGTTCTTTAAAATTAATGCTGAAAACACAAGAAACATGCACATGTAAAGTTTTAGAGTACAGTTCTTTGGTCAGGAACAACTTCCACAGTTAAGGAATGTGCTCTGATAGTATTTTACCCTCAGAAGCAGCAATACACAGCAGCAAGAAAGGTGATTCCTATGACATTTTGCAGGAGTAATGACTCTGTATCTTAGCTTAACATGGCAAAACTAACATGATTTGATAGACTCAAGATCAAAAATACATTAGTTTTACACTTGTGTTAATAAACACCAAATGAAGTAAAACAGCAAGTGGTTTCTTTGCAGAGAGGACCTTTGCTCCAGTCTGACAGTGCTGGATTGGCAGGGAGGAGGGAGACAGGCAGAGTGACAGAATCACAGTAACACTGCAGCACTTCTGCCACTGAACTCCACATATTAAGTTCAGTGTTACTTAGCAGGATGGTGACCCTACAGACTGATCCAGAGTAGCAGAATTCCAGGTCTACTACAGCCATTGGATATTCACCAGCTGCACACAGAAAGCCTGTGCTTCCAACACTGGCACCCCATTCATCAAGAGTAAATATCTCTCCTTCCCAACTTCTGCCATGAAAAATTTCAAACACTTGTGTAACATAAAATTATATCCTTCAATGTTTTAAAGACATTATCTACATTCCACATAATTCTAGAAATTCTTTTAGAGTTAGGAGGTCCTAACATAGAGGATGAAATGATTAATGCTATACGTTTAAAGTGTACTAAGCAGTGCAATGCCACAAACAGCCTTTGGCTGCATTTCTATGGCATGGGATGGAGGGAGGTGGCTGTACCATCTCAACAACATGGCTCTGTGACAATGTCAGCCACATCAGTCCTTTCGTACAAAGATAATTCCTTTAAAAATTGCCTTAAGAAAGAACAGTTTCATTAAAATTAGACTTCGATCTGAAGTATATGTAAATAAAAAACATTGGCTGACACAGTCAGCATGGCTCAGTCTGGAACATGAAGCACTGTGTGACTCGCACTCCAGAGCAATGACCTCTCACCTTCACATACCCATAAGGAGCACAATGACACAAATAACACTGCAAGCAACACCCTACTCTTCCTGGGTTGGTATCTTTTCATTTTGCCTTCTGTGGGTACTCTGAAAGGCATGAGTTGACAAACATTGCTCCAGAACTAATACTTCTGATTCATATAAAATAGACAAGATAAAATACAGTCACATTTAATTGACCTTCAGTCCCTGTGCAATTTAAGTTAAACTATTCTCCTTAATATATTTTTAAACTGTAAACTACACTAGAAAGACACAATAATTTAATTAATTTCATTACTTTTTATCTGAAGTTGCCTGTGAACTTGTATGTAACAAAATCAATTACATTTCTCTGGCAAATTACCATTAACTGAAGATAGGGCACAGACTTTAAGGACTTGAGGACTAAGTCCACTGTCCCCAGGGCAGAAAAGTGGGCTACTAGTTGAAAGAGGTAATCTCCAATTACCAACAGGCTGCTAAAATGTGCCTAAGAATATATCTGTTCTGATAAATTAACTCTGTGGGATTTGGTCAATAATGGCACAATTTACCAATTATAGAACTCTCTATAATTCTTTCTCCTTAAAGAATTTAATTCAGAGCAGCATTTCAAAGGGACAAGTACTCAAACTGCAATAAGCTCCTGCTTGAAAATAATTTTGTAAGAATATAGTTCTTTAAGTGATTTGAGGCTGTTTAACATAGGAGAAAAATGTGCTACTTGATTCTGAACCAGCAGAAGCCAGCTGCTCTTTAGAACAGGCAAAAAGTAGGCAGAATTTTCCAGTCTTTTGCTCTTATGGAAGTAGCAGCTTCTCATAGCTGCTGAACTCCTTCATGTACTCAGAAGACACCTAAAAATGATGTGGCAAACTGTGTATCCTGCCATAATTAGCACTTCTTAAAGACAGTTTTTCTCTTGCAAAGCTAGACGCAAGTTCCAAAAAAAAATTCCTTTAAAAAAATATTTCATTACTCTTAATGAATAAACTATGTTAAAAACGTTTGGATGCTGTACTCACTACCTAACACTCTATGTACAAAAGCAGACATATAAAAACATAGCACCTGACCTTGCTCAGGTGCAAAGAACTGGAAGTGGTTTCCTGGATCATGGTACTAAAGGCATCACGGTATTTAATCGCCTTCACAGTAAGCTTCAAGCCTAAAGAGCAGTTAGGCTGCCTCTGGTGGCTTTCACTAAAAAAGATCATTATAGAACATAAAAATTCTAATCCTCAAAATTATTCTAATTTCCAGTCTAAATTTTTACCACAGCCAGTTAATTCATTTGCAAACACTGCCTTAAATACTAGGAAAGCTTGCCTCTCTTCTCAGTTCTCACCCAGATATATACATTTCCTGTATATGTTTGTGCACAGCTGACAATCACTTTTACTCCTCGGTATCCTGCCAAATGATCAGTTCACTGTACTGCTTATTCATCCTTCTTGAACATCAGTGGCCAAGACATTGTCTAATCTGTTTCAAGACTGCAAAATAAATGCAACAATTGTCCTTCCCAGTTACATGGATGACCATTACAACTGCCCTAAGAATCATGATTTTATATTTGTGCCTGCTAGTTCTAGAAAAGTGCAATGTGTAGAGGGTGTATTCAAGTTACAGCAATTTTATTTCCCTCCTTTTGAACAATATACATTTGCAAAGTAAGTTATTTAATTACACTGGATCCAGCACACCTGGTTCCACTGTCTTGTAGATTTTGCTCAGAAAGACCTCCACCTTATCATCACCCAAATGACAGACGTCCAAGATGCAGATAACGTGTTTGCCATCGAGCTCCTCTGCTGCTTTTACAATCTCATCTAGAAGTTAAGGAAAGGTGGTTTTAAAAGGTGTTTGCTGTATACTTCTGTATACAATAAAAAGGTGTACAGAATTGATAATGTTTTCCACACAGTAATGTGTATATGTTCAACCTTCTTTCAGTGAAAAATTTTATTAGTAAATTCCATCACTAGAAATGACAGCATCAGAATTAGATTTAGTTTGTGGTTTGGATATTAAAATACTGTCTTCAGAGGATGAGAACACTTCAGCAAAAACTGCCTTGAAAGTTCAGTATTACAGCAATTTACTAAAGGTGGTGAAATAGAATTTACATCTCCTTCACTGAAGAGGTGAACAATGGTGACCCACACCAGAGATTTCTACAGAGGATTAACTCTTGCACTGAAAGATAAAACAAGAAATGATAAATGAGTAATGTCAGTGAAAGACAGCCTCACCTGAAAGAGGAAATGTGTCACGAAGCCCCTCACTGCTAGTGGCCTTCTCCTGGTATGCAGAGATACAACTCATAGAAGACAACAATGTATCATTCTGAATGTCCTCTAGTCGAAGTAAGTGAGGATTGTCAGGGCAAAACAACGGAAGAAAAGCAACATCTATTGCTATGTCATGGTTTATACCTGTTGAAGAAAAACATTTTATGTTAGGGGAAAACTTCATATTCTGCCCATCAGCAACTTTGTGCACCACTTCTCTTTTTTTTTAAACAAACAATTGCACTTATTTTTATCTACATGTTCTTCATCCATTAGTTAATAACTAATGTCTAACATTAAACTTTGGAAGCCATTTCATCCTCCTTTTAACTTTATCTGCAAAGGTAGAGAAATAAACTACAACCAGTGGAACTATGCAGTGTGCAATGCAATGCTACTTTCATCTTCAATATCATACTGTCAGTCCCAGGATTCTAAAGACTTCAAACACCTTCTCTGTAAATGTCCCTTAGCAAATAATGGAAACTTTGAAATTATAGGAACTTAACATGAGCATTGTTAAGTAAGGCAATTTCTGTCTCCTTTTAGCGGGAAAACAAAATCAAACAGATTAATAACCCTCAATAAAGCCAGCAAACAGATACACATGAACTTGCATATTTAGATTTTAATATATAAAAATCAATCCCAACACACTTCATGTTAACCAGAAGGGGTATGGAGCAGTTAATGAGTATGGCTAAAACACAGCCCTTCGTTTTCTGCCATGGAAGGAAGGCACTTTAGGAGCAACAATATGAAAAAACCAACTTAATGAGAATAATGCGGAAAAGAAGCATTTACAGTTGTCTTTTTCCTTTTAAGAACACTAACTTGTTTCTGATAAACACCTCTCCAGCAAAAATCCAGCTGGCAAGTGCAATTGAATAATTTGCCTGATTATGCCAGGTTGAAATAGTGAACAGGACCTACTTCTAACTGAAATAATCAATAGATTAAGGACTACACACATTCTTCAAATGACACTCGTAAGACTATACAAAAAACTGAAATTATATGAAAAGTGATACTAGAAACAAGATACTCAGGCATTTCATTGAAAGGTATGTTTAATGAGAATTACAGCTTTCTAGTAAAAAAATTACCCTAAATGAGGACTCTAACAAAAATCTAAAATATCAATAATTTTTCAGACTTCAGGAAATACTCAGAATCAACTGATTCCTTTAGAGAAATTAATTCCCTTTCTGATGAACTTACACTGCTCTTGCTTAAACTTTTTTACAAGGCAAACTACTTACCAAGAACTGTCACTTCATAATACCCAAGGCCATTAGCACTTTTAAACTCATTGATGTTTTTATCTGTCCTGGCTTCTACTGGCTGGTGCACTGCTGCATGAAGGTTGTACTGTTGCATAAGTAAGTCTTTGTGCACATAATCAAATTTACATGGGATACTTTCTGGGAAAATTTTGCTGTGATGAAAATAATTCATTAACTTGTCTTTCACTTGTGCCCACACGTCACTCTGCCAGGAATCACAAGTTCTTCCAGTCTCTTCAGTTTCAGGTATATCACTCACTCCTTCTTGGTCTGTTGTAAGCACAGAAAATATTTAGTTGTTTATATGCTTATATAATTGTATCACTCCTCTGTTAAATAAGAATTAATTTTTGTTAGAACATTTCAATTATGAAGTCATGGCAGAAATTAAAAGGGCCAAGAGAAAATATGAGGTCTTATGCCATAAAGTGCCTCTTAGGTACTAAACTAACTTAAAACTTTCATAAAGATACACTGAGGATTTATTGTCCATAATGGAAAACAATCCAACACTCCCCTTTCAGCCATCCCCTAGAACACAGCAGGGAACATTGCTACAGTGGTTCCCCAGAGGCTGATGCAGCCAGGTGCACAGAGAAACAGCCTAAACAAAAGTTATAAGGATATCTTTGTTGCCTCATTTGGACCTGAAGAAAAGAAGTAGTCTTAAGCCTCCTAAGGTTAATATAACAACTATTTGCAACGTACCTGTGCAGTACTGCAAACTGTCTGACACAGACTGTCCACTTTTATCTTGCACAGGATGTCCATGCTGATATTCATCCAAGCTATAAAAAGAATGTTATAGTGCATATACATATATATATATATATTTATTTATTTTAAACCTAATTAACCTCAAACTCTATGAAGCAAAAGACAGATTTCTAGTGATAAATTTCGAGTGAATGAGCTGATTCCTTATCATGAGAGCTGTATATAGCAGTTTGACACAATGAGACCTACTGTGCTCAGTAAATTAGCTTAGCAGATCTTAGGACTAGCCCTGCCGGATTCCTGGCTTTGGGAAACAGATGGGGAAGGATTTTACACTCACAGCCCGGTGTCTGCTGCCCTCTACCAGCACCTGGTGGAAATAACACACGTGACACAGCCAAACATCACAGGTGACCAACAAGTGATTCGACCGCAGAAAGGTGCTCACCATGCGGCTGCACTGTCCTATCACCCCCTTCAGCACTCACAAACACAGCATGAACGGAGCCACGTCATCACTCCGAAACCCAAAATGACACAAATGCCAAATCTGTATCTTCCTGTGGACATACTGTCCTGTTGTAATGATCAGTTCAATGAAGCAAACTAGGTATTTGTTCGATTTTCTTTTTTCAACCATAAAGTTTTGAATTAATGGTAAGAAAGTATTCTTTATCAATCTCTAACAAATTACCTAGGATACTAAGCAGGAGAAAAATATAAGAGGAACTCTGCAAGCAAACATTGTAAAATAAGCTCTTAGGCCCATTTATTCCTTTCTTCTTTGATCCATTTCTCTTATTAGAATAAAACTCACCATGATGTCTGAAAAAACTTAGGGAAAGGACTATCTTGATTACCTTGCATAACAAACAACTGCAACAGGTAAGGCTTCGTTAAGGTACCATTAAAATTCCAGACTATCAAAGTAGTTAATAATACTTACAAGGTACAGACAGTAAAAAAGGAATCAAAGATAAACATGCTGTTTAGTGGACCATACTGTATTTCATAAGGATTTACATGTTTTGAAAAATTTTTTCCTGTTTCATACTAGGGTGTATCTTGAAAATTTCATGTCAACATTTCGTAACAAATGGAAAATATCTAAAATAGTATCTAGTGAAAAGATAAAAGGAAATACACTGTGGGTTTTGAAAATGAAAGTATTTTTCATAAAATGCACTCCCATCATGGATATATCATCACTGAAGTGACCTCCTCGTGATGTCCAAATCTAGGCACAAAAGAATCTTCACTTAGGCAGTAGAACCTGTGCAATTACTGCCCACAAAATTAACTTTCACTTTTGTGATTTGGGCCTGTCAAACATAAAATGAAATCCCAGCACAGTGTTAAGAAAGGCTTGCTCAGAGACCAACATGTTAAGTTAGATACACACCAACTTCTCATCAAAGCAGAGGATTAAACCAAGTCATACTGCTGACAAGTGGGTACCATGGAAAGTGGGTATGTTTCTTTTTCTTTTAAAATTGTCTAGTTTTAGAAGTGAATAGACTCTGATTTAAAGTGAGTAGAGCCTCAGGAAAATATGAAAAAAACTTACCACGATTTTCCCCTACTTCTTTCACAGATCTGTTGCTGGGATAATTTCTACCTGCCCAGCACTTTATTCCTACAGGCCTGCTGTGTGCTGGATGTGTGAACAGCCTAACTTGAGCTAGGCTTGTAAGGGAAACTGCTTGTCTATACACACAGTCCATGTGCTTCTTTGCCAGCCACTATGTCTGCAACGCACCTGAGGCCACCCAAATACTTCCATTTACTGCAATATGCCCCTGCTGTTGTACACCAAAACACCCACAGCCTATTTTACCCATGCCAGCTTCAGGAGAACTTGTGCCCTGCCAGATTTGCTGTTCCCAGCCTGCATTGTGCAGACTCCCCTTTTCACAGATGCCCACTTGCATAAAAGCCTTTATTCACTATTTTCAGATACATTGATATTCAACTTCTCAGTCATTTTACTTTTAAGTATTGTCATCAAAAATAACATCAATCAAAATATGTGGCAGATCAGTATTTTCAGAAACTATTGGGAAAATAAGCATGTCACACGATTCACACTCATTTCCTAAGCACTGGGACTAAATGTGAGAAATAAAATTAAGAAAGAAAATAGTTAAAACTTGCAGCTATGCCCAAACAATGCAAGAAAATACAGTGCCTCAAAACAACACAACAAAACATCCCACTCACTGATAAAACTGATTTTACAGACTGGTTTGAAATTAACTAACTGTTCTGACACTATTATGGTAAACACATCTACCACAGTAAGTAACAGAGAGACCAAACAGCCTTTTACAATAACTTGACAAGTCTACACAAAATTATTTTTGTTATCTAATAATTTCTCCCTGAAAAATTCTGATTTATGTCAAAAAGGGCTGTGAAGGAAACATCACGTTCTGTGAAACTTTCGGTCATACGAACCTCAGCTGAGTTTCCCTGTATTGTAGAGTGCCCACCCCCCTAGCTGTCACATCCATGGGAAGGAAAAAGGATAAAAGGGTCTACATGACAAAAAAATACAGGAGTGAAATTGCAAGGATAGAAGCATGCAAACAAGTTACTTTCAAGCAGTATGGAGTGGGAGCATGTAGTGCAGCAGCAATTCCATGGTAACATGCTAAATTTACAAAGACTAAAATTCCAAGAAAACTACTGTGCTTTTTTTCACTTTCACATAAAAATAACCCTTTCTGAAATTCCTGATCTTTCCCCATTCACAATCACTTCATTCTCTATAACTTAAATTACTTTGGAGCACATTAAATGCTTAAAAGTACCATTATGTGGAAGATCTCTACTAGCAAGGGTATAAATATCAACAATAATACTAAATTACTCAGTTTCCTTGTTCTTTCTGAAACACTTAATGATCAGACAAGTTAGCTCAGAAATGCAGGAACTGTGGCTGTCAATAAAAAGCCTCAAAATAAGCTCTTACTGCTTAAAAAACCCCAAAATGCAACCATGTGCTGAAAATAACATACAAAAAACTTGATGCAGAATAGTTTAAGTTAGAATATATACTTTAAAACATATTTCTACTATTGGACTCAATGATCATTGTGGGCCCCTTCCAACTCAGAATATTCTGTGAAGTATGTGAAGTTCGTTAAAACTACTGTTGTTATTTCATCAACATATTTAAGTATTTCAGTGAGAGCTGACATTCTGCTACATTTAAGGAACAGAAAACAATGCCTTTTTAAGCTATGTCAGCTAACTTCCTATTTTTCTTCGGCAATTTGGAGAACTCAGCACAATTCTATAGTTAGTTACAGAAATACACGAGTTACCTTTTAATTATATAGAGTGAAACAGCTTTCCATAATCCAACACAGACTTTCTCCTCCTTTAGGTGGGGTTCTAGCACTAATGGCATAGAGTAGACACACAGGTAGTGAGGAGAGTAGCAGATTGAGAAAAGCAGAGAACAAAGTAAACGTGCCTTAACTTCTGGCTTCACCTAGAAGAAATGGGGAGAAAATATTCTTCCCACCCTCCGCCCCACCCTGGAAAAAGGGGAACATTTCTCAGCAAGCAAAAGAAAACAGGATTCCTTACAGTCAAGGAAAACCTCCTGATTTTCCTATGGATTTGTACCACAAGTCCCTGGAAACTCCGGCACCATCTGCAGAACTGTGACCTTAAAGCCAGGTGATGCTTTTAACGAACCAGCTGCAAAGCCAGGTAACCATTTCTCCTAGAAAATGCAGTTTCTACCAAAAGGACCAGGACACAACAGACACATGGGTTCAAAAGAGCCTCATTTATCCCACAGAAAAAGCTGTTGCAAATTAGCTTCCAATAAATTAGTTTCAAGAAAATAGGCACACTTGTAGGGGAGCAATACTGGCAGAATGGTCAACAACTTTCATCAACTCCCTCATTACCACTGTTGCCCTATTCCTAGCACCACGATTCTCGGGTTTAGGAGGGAAAGAGAAGAAATGCTAAAAAAAAAAGTAAACCAAAAAGGCAACTGAGCTGTACATGTAGTCACAACACAAATCCAGATCACTGCCAAAATACAAAAACATCCTAAATTACTGACACCAAGGAGTTCAAACATCCAAGTTGCTCATGTTCTGTCTGGAAAAAGTGACAAGAATTTATGGCCCTTAAACAAAACGCACAAAGTAAAGTAGCTTGTAGCCCCAGACTAACAAATAAAAGCACTCGTTCAGTTTTCTTAATAATTTCACTTGTTTAGTTATTTCAGTAGGTTCCAGACTTGACAGGGCTCTGGATTTGAAATTCCTGTCTAGGCTGCAAAAGTACCACATCTCCTCTGGATCCAAACTGAGTTATGTAACAACTGAGTGTTGGGGAGTGAAAGAAGCCAGGGGCGTGGCTTCCCAGTGACAACTATACTTACACCTCTGTAGCATGAAGAAAAATGTACAGCTCAGCCACCACCAGAAAATCCATTAATTACCATGATGAACCTCTGTTAGTATATATTCCCTTAGTAGTAGTAGTAGCAATATAAGATGTTTAATAACACACTCAGAATTATGTTTTAGATATATTTAGAGTCAGTGCAGATGAGTGAATAGAAAATATTAAACTCTACCCTGATCCGTTCTTTCATTTCACTTCCATACAGGTTCCTGATCTGTAAAATTTTTACTTGAAATATTTTTGTTTCATTATTGCAATTATTCAACACAATTAATTTCACATGACTTACCCAAGCTTTCTTCTAACAGTCCGCGTAAAATAGGGGTAAGATGATACAGGACTAACAGATGTACTTCCCCTTAAAGTAGGAAATTCACCATTATTTTTCAGTATCTATTTAAATGGAAATTCACAAAGCAAGGAACTTTCATGTTTTTCTTTCAGGCAGAACTAAATGAAGATACTCAAATGCTGGAAGTTTTCATATGGAATCCACTAAGTTTGCTATAACACTGCCAAGACAGAACTTCTATTCACCAAGGTTTTCTTAATACTACAATTTATTCAATCCTAATTATATTTTATTTCATTTTCCCTCAAAATATTCTAAATATCCACCCTCTTCACACATTACGACTTACGGATGTGAAAAGTCAAGAAGAAAAATACACCCTTTATAGCATGAGAAATCCACTGCAAAAAAACCAGATGTGACTAGCCTGACTTTTGAAACATTCCATCCGTCAATGTATACACCAGGCTCTCAACAGTAAGTATAGGTGTACTAGATTTTACAGAAGTGTTGCAACAAAGGGCAACCTTATGCAAGCAGTTACTTTACTCCTGAATCTAATAGAATTGTATGAGACAAATTACAAGTTATTTTGAGCCTTAGGTTAGGATGACCACCATCTACTTTCCTTTCTGACAGCAAGTTACATCTACATGCAGGACATCCCATTACCTAGACATCAAAAATAAGGTGTGTATGAAATTAAGAAACAGGTATACCTGATTCTGCATTTTCAGTCAAGATATCCGATTTCCTCACACCATGGTAACCATTGTTTGTTCCACATCTATGTCACTAAATTACATTTGGTTCAAGTATTAACTACTTCTATTTCAAATCTGTGAGCTTAATAACAAAGTAGTATAAATATTAATCAGAAGAAAACACTGCAAACCTGCTTTAATTAATCCTTCATTAGCATGAACACTATAATTGTCATCACCTGATGCTAGGAAAAGTACATAACTACGTTTTAAAGAATAAACTATATATGCTTTTAAAGCTTTCTTACTTATTTTCTACAGCCTGGGCTCCAGCCTAATTTCTGTAAACACTTTTTAGAAGATCCACCACATATTTATGAAGAGAGCTTACCATTCTGCATCTCTACTGAATCTGCATGGTGTCTTTCTCTTGATTGAACTCCCCTTTGACAGCAGAGCTTGGTGCTGATGTTCCCCAGGAGTGCAAGGTGGCCACAGAAAAGACTTAACTTCTTCATTTCTTCCCTTGTCAACACAGTCTTCTTTGGACACAGAAGAACTTCCAAGAGACTGAGAAGGATATTTCTGCAACAACAGTTAATTGTTTAAGACTTTCAGTGCACTTAAAGCTATTGCTCCCAACTCAAAAACCAGCAAATTTCTGACAGTCACCTTATATCTAGCAGAAATTATCTTCTAATCATATTAATAAGGTAAATTCTGTCTAGAAAGTGACAAGTGAGCATGTTGCAGCAGTTGCCTCTCCCACACTCCGATTTACAGCAGGTTATTGGTCAAACTAGTAACCTTTAAACAGTTACAAGTTTTATAGAGGACTGCCAAAATACTTTCAGAAAAGAACTGAATCATTGCTTTTTAAAATTTTGCTCTCAAAAATCAAATTAAGAGACAATGTAATTAGGTTCTGAACTCAAATGCAAAATTCTCCATTCTAATTACTTTCATAGCTGCTTAAGTGCTCTAGCCTTAACTCTCACACACTGTACCTGGCCAAGTTCCCCTCCTGGGGCTTCTTCAGCTGCATTGCAACAGTTTATGTATCTTATGGCACTAATTATTCCCTGAACAGCAATTCGCTTGTGTTCTCTGTAGTGCAGGTCTTCAATCTCTTTCCCTATTTCACCTATGGGTTTCAAGACTGATTCAACTGCAAAACAAGAAATTTCCACAATCAAGTTTTAGAGAAATATAATACCAAAATCTCTGAACACAAGACTAACAAAAAGATTTTTTTAAACTAAATACTAAATTCATTTAAACTTACGCTTTTAAAGAATTCTAAACCTTTTTGTTATCCACATCACATGGAAAAAAATTAAAACAATAAACCTTTTAGCTCATAAGCATCCATAAGTACGCATTATCAGACACCACAATTTCTGTTTCAGGTGAAATTTCCAGTTCCACGTATCCCTCAGAATAACCATTTTTAATTTTGATTTAGCAGAATATTCAGAGTAAAACTTCTGGATATACATGTAGCTCATGTAAGCTTCTACAATTCTCTTGCAGCTAATGGTGTGATATTTTCTGTAAGGGGAGGATTTAGCCTGTGAAACATTTAGTCACGAAAGGAAGTTTTTCTTGGAGTAAGACTGACTGAAAAAGGCCACAGATCTTACAGATATTTGATATATGATACCTTCATTGTTTTTACAATATTTCAAAAAGCTATCAGGAGGTCGTGGAAAAGGGTAATAGCCACCGATGACAGTTTTCTTTATTTGATCAGCTTCACTTTGCGATTTTGTCCACTGAATGAAGTTTTGCACTTTGGCATCCTTGGTGTATGGCTGGCCCTTGTGCCACCCTTTTGAAACAAAAATAATCAGGTATCAAAACCAAAGCAGGTTACTGAAATCTGTTCTCATTTTGAAACTCCCCTGAACACTACACAGAAAAAACAAATCAGGAAAATCTTGACTAGAGAGTACAAAAGACGTCTTTTGTCAAGAGTGTTCTACAAAATCAGTACCTCGAATTCCTTGACTACACTTGCATTTGGCACACCAAAAGTCAGACAAATGTTAAATAACAGAAAAAAATAAAACAACTAACAAAAAAGCTCCAAGAAAAGGAAAGCTGCAAGTGTTTTTTAATGTTGTAAGTAAGTGGTAATTGCCATTGCTACCCTATCAAAAGATTAACAGTCTGAAAGAATTAGTAAACATATGCCTTAACCCAGTAATACTTTTCATAAGATAAACCCATTTTAATGCCTCACAAGAATGGCATTTGCCTTTTCTTTTTTGCAATGGTGTTTCACTATTACCTCATAGTCTGCACTGATTATTTTGTTGTAAAATGAAAATACCCTTTCCAAAGAAATGAGAACTACATAAAACTAGAACTAGTTTAAGTTACCTGTAATGAATATTTGACTTTCATTTGAAGTCGTAAGGTAAACTGTCCTGGAAGAATTCTCAGTGAGGTCCTGGATCACTCTCATCTGTGTACACACCAAGTATGTCACTGGAGAAAAAAAAAACCTTCATTTTTTTTCCCCGATAGTTCATTGATTTTAGACTGGCAAGACTGACATACTGGATGAATTTTATTAAGTGCTCTGACAAGACAATTTAGTTCTTGACCCTACAAATGTTTCAGCATGATTTGACTCTCCATTACAAATTACCATATGGAGATGCAATTAAATCTTCAATTTAATTTCAGCATAGATACTAGAACTAAAACATGAGATATTTCATCAGGTAGGATGTAATTGAAACAAATAGTAGAAATACTGGTATTAGATGGCTGTGTTTCTTAAGGATAAAAAGTATAAAATCATGAGAAATTATGGCATGCCACTGCAAAACTTCTAAACAGAGTTCAAACTCACCCTTTTGTTAACATCCCAGTTAAACACTAGAATCCTTTCCCACTTCCCCAAAACACTCAAGATGAATGCAGCCATAATATTAGTAGGACTGTGCAGCTGGTGCTGCATCATATGATATCAAGAGTGCACATCAACACCAGTGTTAAAAGAAGGATGAGTGCTTGGTGGAAAAGAGAAAGAAGGCAAGAAGAAATATTTAAAGCTGTTTTAAAATCTTTCATTTAGGATTCCCTAGTTTGAAATTTACTAGTCTTAGCTCATGTGTTATAACTAACAGAGCTGGGTGATGATTGCTGTTTGGGCAAAAAATACTGCTTCAGAGAGATGATGCTTTTCTACTTTCACCTCTCTCTTCGTTCAATCTTCTTAAATTATTGCTGTCTATAAAAAAACAGGTATTTACAGGTCAAGAGGAGCAAGAGATTTGACCAGCTGCTGCCTTTAATCGCCTCTGATGCAAGAGATGCTGCCCCAGGTGCTTCTTAACTTTTTGTCTGAAATGAATGATATCAGAGGAGCCCCAGGCCCAGCTGTCCATCCAATTGTTTACACTAACTGACAAACTGCAATTTGTAAGGGTTTCAAAAATCTAAACTATTTTTTACTTTAAAAATTTTAATTTCTGATCAACTATCTTCTGCTTGAGGAGATAAATCGTGACATTTTTGGCATTTTTTTATTCGGCGAAAGTAATCTCAGAATTAGAAATTCACAACTAACTAGAAAAACATTATAAATAACTATTAGTAAGTGTTATAGAGAGATGAATACTTGGATGAATACGCTCAAACACATCTGGCTGAGAAGTTGCAAACAATTCCAGTATGAATGGCTGGTCTGAGGTCCCATCAATGGCATGTGCCCAACGGTAGAGCCAGAAGTCTTCACTGTGTTCTATATAAACAAATATTAAGAAATATGTATAAGCATTTACTCAGAAATTTAGAAACTATTTGATAAATTCTTAAAGTCATATTAACAGAAAAACCTCTTTTTCTGGCTCGCTCAGCCCTTCCTACAAACGTCACAAGACCAATAACATCACAGGAATGATTGTTTGGTAAGTCATCCAGTTCTGACCTAAAACCAAAATAGAAGAAAGCTTTCTCAGAAACTTTGCAAAAAGCATTTCCAATTAACATTCCCAGCTTGATAACCAACAAAATTCTATTTTACCTTGTGATAAACCGATATTTAACTTCAGGTAATCCCCACTCTGGCTTAACCATTTCTTCTGGAATAATACTTATTTCAGTAGGAGGATCTCGAACATTAAGGCTAATTTCTGACAAAGAAAAAAAAATCAGTAACATTTAAGGCACAAATACAAATTATTATCATCATCGTTGCTATAGAAATAATATAACAAAAATAACAACAACCCATAAAGAAACTAGGATAAAGTTTCTAAAATATTCCAACTTTGTGAAATTATTAATCAATTTCTCTGAATTCATGTTTTCATCAAAATAAAGTGAAGAATTCAGGCACAGCATTCAACAAAACAATTTCATCACCTAAGTAATGTTAGACTTTCCAACAGCCTACATGAGCCAACTAGTCCAATCCAGACAGTATTTTAACAGAAACTAATCCAACCATACTGATTAGATACAAAGTACTTTTTACACTAGCTTTATTGTCAAATGTCAGTAAGGTGTGAAATTGATGTGCAGACAACAAAGTAAAACAGAACTAGCACACGAGAATTTCCATATTTGATGCCAGTTCAGGTAATTACCAATAAGATAGCAACACACCATGGCCACAGAGGAAAACAAAAGATCTTCTCATGCCTATTCTATAGCACCTGAAAATTTTATTAATCAGACTGTTTAGATGCTAAATTACAAGTATGGTGGAGCACTGGGGCAAGCAAGGTGTTCTTCAATCAGATTAAAAAATACAGGAAGAATGGCTTCAGCTTCTAGAATTACACAAGGCAGTACTCTATGGTCTCGTAACAGGACAAATATTGCTAATATATAAAAGACAGATACTGATGGAGTTTCTTGTGTTTGAGTAAGGGATTATTCAAATAATGCACCCAGAAAAGTAATTAAATAGATAGAAATAATGTATACAACTGTTTATGTAATTATATCTGGCACCTCACCCTGGCAGTACATCACGAAGGCGTTATACTTCAAGTCAGACCCTCTACTTAGGAATATTTTCTAGGCTTCTGCTTTCTAGAAATGAATTTGGAGGACAATTGTGGTTTTGCATATGGTCTTTTAGGACAGTATCACTGAGAAAATTCCTGAAACAAAACTTCCCCATGCATCAAAACTACCTATTGTTTCATTATTTTGAGATTAGATGAAAGACATACACTCAAATCAGGATTATACCAACGGATGAGTCAGGAGCTAAGGTCAGTCCAGGATGTCATCAGTGCCACACAAATTCAGTGATGTGTGAAACTGAAATGTGCACACTGCCTGGCAGGGGAATTCAAGGCATTGGTACTAAGCTCCAAAGGTTCTGGGTCTTGAAACGGCACCTCTCAGCACATCTCAAAATGCTGCAGCTCCAAACAGGGGCCCAGCAATGCAGAGCTACTCCACAGAAGTCTAGGGAGGTGCCTGAAGCATAGCACCTTGCAGGACTCTCAATTTGGAAAACCTTTAACACTGGAGCCTTGATAACTCTCCAGACCCATTGCACAATATTTGCAGGTGAATGGTTCTAAGGACATACTGGAAAACAGGGATTTGATGGAATTACAAATTGGAAATAATGAAGAAAAAAGTAATTGTTTACTTAAGTGATTCAGTGTAATTGAAACCTGAAATACTGCCCCACACTGGGCATATACAGAGATACTTAGTGAGGTAATAAATTTCACTTCATCTGAACAAAAAAAACCCCTCACGCAATGAAAGTTGCACACAATCAATGTTACAAATGCCCTAGAATTTTTACTGGCTATTCTGCTCTCTTGAGACTCTCTTCTTATAAGATATATGGTCATATCATCCATTCATGTGTCATAGGATTACGTGAATTCATATCAAGACAAAAGTCTCAGCTTTGTGCAAAGAACTGAGATTCTGTACATACTTTTGTATGAAACAAAGACTTACAGTTTCTGCAGTTTATCTGTAGTCTGAAAATACACCCTGGCTCTTTCCTGTGGAGTGACTTCTAGTTCTTCCATTACACATCTATTACCATTTACAGCCCAGTGGCTGAGTTGGCCATTTTGATCTCTTTGTTACCATTTCTACCCAATAATGCTTGTAAGAAAACAGAAGTGTAGAGTGACTAAGGCCATGGAAATGCAGAGATATTTGCCCATAGAGAAAGACACCTCGGATGGAATATTTTATTCTGCTTTCTTTGCACAGAAAGGTTTTGTGGCAATTATAACTGTTTTCAGGGTTGGCTTGTAATTGTCATCACCTTCCCTCACAAACTTCCATTCCTGGCTGAACATTTCTATCTCCTACCAAGTCATCACAAATACTTCAGACACTGAGTGCAAATTAATATCACTCAGAGAATATATTGCTTCTGGCAGTGAAAACAGTGCTTATTTCTGTGCACTGTAGCAACTCCATTAGAAAACTGTCATTGTCAATAAGTTGTACATGCATCATCCTTCAACAACATGCCTATTGTTTCAAGAAGTTATCTGAATTTTCTGAATGTTGGCTGTCATTTTGTTCTGAGTATAAAAGCACAAAATGGGAAAGAGTTCATGTAGAGTGAAGTAGGAGAGAAAAAAACCCCAAAGTTGATCAAATCCAGTTTGAAAAGGCTGGACTTGTGTTTTTGTACTATAGCCCCTTTGAGTATCTGCCACACTAAACAACTGGCAAGTACGAAAGTGCTTTTTCATAGCCAAGGAATATTCTTCATACACACACTCCCATGGTGATGCTCTTTCAGCACACAGAAGCCATCAATGCAACTTTTTATTCTGTGGAGCTGTGCAGCTACTCTGGGCCTTGACAATATGCACTAAAGTCAGATGAGGACTGAATGTCCTTCAATGACCTGGAAAAACGTGTG
This sequence comes from Oreocharis arfaki, assembly GCA_013398015.1. Lineage (NCBI taxonomy): Eukaryota > Metazoa > Chordata > Aves > Passeriformes > Paramythiidae > Oreocharis > Oreocharis arfaki. Next base: position 589,599 of record VZRR01000971.1, read on the forward strand.
AGCAGTGCACAAGTGATATGTGTATTATTAAGCAGGAAGTAGAATCAGATTAAAATTCAGTACCAGAGGCCTATTTTTATAATCTCAGTTCCTGATGTCAGGGATTCTTTTTTTATTTCTTTATTTTTTAATTAAAGGTTTTAACTAATTGTGGCAGTAAACTTTGTAGACATGACTCAAATATAAACAGGGAACAGCAAGAACTTGGATGCTCAGACACCTTTCAGAGGTACTAATCAAGGAGTTATACCTTATCAATTAGCTCCAGCAATAGATCACTTTCTATTTTATTTCTATAGAGAACTACTTTGCATAGCTTTATTTCATTGATTCAAAAAGGGTTTCTGCAATACTTAACCAATTGTAGCAAATCTCTTCATCTGTGAATCCCCTGGGGTGGGCTGTGTTTTAAACGGGTAACTGGTTTTGATGGTGTATTTGTCAAGGAGGAGCACTGTGCCAACCTTCATACTGTGATACCATTCAGGACACAGTGAATTCCACAAAACCATCGACATCATGCCTGAACCATCAGCAACTTCAAAGTAGGCCTGAAAAAAAAAAAAAGAGGCAATATACAGTCATCTTTTATTTATTATCATTCTGGTATGTATTTATTTTGGATAATGCACCAGGTATTTGACTCAAACTTTTTCTCTGTTACAAATGGATATAGAAGATGCTCCAGAACTTGTACTGAATACTAGTGCTGAAAAAAACCCCAGTTTTTAAACTGGGCAAATGCTGAATCTGTAACTGAGCAGATCACCAAGCAGCAAAAAAAGATTTTTAAACTAACCCACCACACCTCCAGTCTCCTTTTCCAAGAAGTTCAACACAAAAGTTAAAATCAGAAAAACTGATTTTATATTAGAAAAATCATTAAGAATTGTACAGTAAAATAATCTGAAAGTCACAGATGAGAGAATCAGGGGCTAGAAATCATTTAAATGTATTGTTCTGGGGTTTTTTTTGACAGGACATACTAACTCCAACTTTCAAAGCATAGAGACCCGAAATGTTTAGGCTGTTAAAACTACTAAAAGCCTCCAAGTATCTCTTTCTTCTCGAAAAGCTCAAATTTATTATAGTGACTGAAACACATCCACTAAAGTTTGTACACATACGATCACAAAATTCAGCATTTCCTACTCTAGAGTGCTCAGTATTTTTTGTAAAGGCAGCCTTTTCCATAAAAAATAGATAAAAAATAACTTTATGTGCTTACTACATGGGAAAAATTATTTTCAAATATCCTACAGCAATCTGTTTGAGTGCTAACCTATGTATTTATCCCTCTTTACCTGATAAGGCATATCCATTTTTTTCTCTGGTTTTCCATAGTACCTTAGTCTAGATTTGTGCAGGATTCTCACAAGAAGTGGATGGAAACGCACTCTGCTTCTCCACGTCATTTCCAGATGACCAAGATTAGTCAGTTTGGAGACTAAGGTTAAGGGGAGGGGAAAAGAAAAGACAGAAAAGGAGCAGTCATGATTGAACATTTAAGTTTTCAGGAGTAAAGTGCCAGGATGTCACACGTATTTTATTAATGTTTCTAACAGTTCGTTTGCTGATATCATTCACCAATAAATCCTGTTATTAACTATCTGCACACAGCATAGTTTTGCTTCGGTTTTTTAAATTGAGAGTGATGACACGTTTTAAATGACATAGAAGTGTTGTCAAATGAGCAGAAGAGCTATTACAAAAACCACGGGTGTCAGCCTACAAGGCCATCACACTGATGCAAAAGTCCTGTTATACCTCTCTCCTCACCAGGCTTTATAGAATGGCCTGAGTCCCTCAACACTGACCATATTTTGGGTGGCAGCTTCTAGGTGTGAGCATTCTGCCCCACAGACCAGACGCAAGACTACTAGTGCACCCAGTGTTTTTGACACCTCAGAAGACTGGCCACAAGCACCACAGCGACATATTTTCAGTCAATGTTTCGTAGAGTATAAAAAAACTCTCCCAAAGAAACAGAGGATCACAGAAGGAGTTGGGTTCAAAGGGGTCATCTTGTTCCACCACTCTGCCATGGGAGAGACATGCTCCACTAGACCAGGTTGCTCAGAGCCCCATCCAAGCTGGTCTTAAACACTCCCAGAGACAGAGCATCCACAAGCTGGCAACTCTGGGCAACCTGTGCCAGTGCCTCACCACCCTCCCAGGGAAGAGGTTTTTCCCACAGGAGCAGGTGAACTGTGACACAGGTGGCACATTCCCAGTGGGGCCAAACACAGCTGCAGGATCACCAGGGAGCTCAGCCCTGCTGCACAAGCAGTCACAGAATCAATTAGGTTGGAAAAGACTCCGAAAAATCCTCAAGTCCAACCTATGACCAAATGCCACCCTGTCAGCCAGGCCACGGCACCAAGTGCCACCTCCAGTCTTGCCTTCAACACTTCCAGGGATGGTAACTACATGAGCTCCCTGGGCAGCCCGTTCCAATGCCTAACTACCCTTTATGTGAAGGAATTCTTCCTAACGTGAAAGCTAAACCTTCGCTTAAGACTACGTGCCCGTGTACTGCCACTGGTTGCCTGGGAGAAGAGTCCGACCCCCAGCTGGCTACATCCTCCTGTGAGGTGACTGTAGAGAGCGAAAAGGTCCCTCCGAGCCTTCTCTTCTCCAAGCTGAGTCCCCTCAGCTCCCCCTCACAGGACTTGTTCTCCCGACCCTGCCCCAGCTCCGTCACCCAACGCAAACAACGGCACTGCCCCCTCTCCGTGTGTGCCCCGGAGCGCCTCAGGCCGTCCCTCCCGCACCTCTAAAGCCGCCGCCTCCGAGCTTACCGTCCACATCCACCTGCGCCGGAGGCCTGTCCGGCACCCACACGTCTCCATAGGGATCCTCGTTGTTCCAGAGCGGCAGGTAGTGCCTGTTGTCCCCGCGGAGGGGCTGGAGCGGGCGGTGCCCGTCGGGCGGGATGCCCGGGGCGGCAGTGGCGGTGCCCCCCGCCCGCTCCAGCCCCTCCAGGCAGAGGAAGCCGCGGTTCAGGCGTTTCTCGTCGTAGCGGTACGAGCAGCGCGTGAGGCGGAGGCGCGCGCCCGCCCGCAGGCGCGCGCGCTGCACGAGCCCATTGAGGCGCGGCGCGAGGTGGCAGCGGTGCCGGCGCGCGCCGTCCGCGAGCGTCACGTCGTACCAGTACTGATGGGGGGCGGCGGGCGGCGCCTGCGCCAGGTACCGCTCCACCGCCACCACCGTCACGGCCGGCGGCTCCGCGGGCGCTGCGCTCAACTGCGAGGAGCCCTGCACCTCCTCAAATACCCTCTGCAAGCAGGAGGCCCCGCCGCCTTCCGCCGAGGCCGCCGCCCGGCTCTCCTCGGCGCGTTCTGGGGTAGGGTCCCGCATGATAGCGCCCTGGGCGCCCCTCCCGGGCGAGAGCCGCGGCCCAAGGCACTGCCGGCGGCGGCCGCGGGTTCCTGCTGTCATGGCTGAGCAGGGCCGCCGCCCCCATGGCGCGGGCGCGGGGCGGGGCGGGGGGGCGCGCGCCGGTCACACCGCCCACGGCCC
>VZRR01000971.1:593236-630225 GCA_013398015.1 Oreocharis arfaki
GGGGCGGGGACAGGGACAGCGACACGGGGACAGGGACACCGGGACAGGGACACCGGGACAGGGACACCGGGACAGGAAGGCGGCGGCCGGGGAGCAGCTGCGGTCGGGAGTAGGGACGAAGCTGAGGCCCGGGGAAGCGGTGGGAGGGGCGTCTGCGGGGTCACCGGCGATAAGTGGCCGGGTAGCGGCGGCGGGCGGCTTTGGGTGTTCCTCCGCTAGGCCAGGGCCCGCGGTTGCTCCTGTGCTGGATCGCGGCCCGCCGTCGGCGGGGCATTGTGGCGGTGCTCAGGATCGGGGATGCAGGTGACCCTCAGCGCCCCGTCGGTGGGACAGAGGTGCCGTGCCTGGCAGCTCCCTGAGCAGCGCCTTGCACCCTGCTTCCCTTAGACAGTTCTGCTGCACCTGTTCCTGGTTCCATTTAAGCGGATGCACAACACTCGTCATTGCTTCTTCCTTACCATCAATGTGTTCCTAGTTAGGAGAGTCTTGTGCCAGCTCCTAATATTGTATTTGCCTTTTACATAGTTGCAGTGTGTGGGTAATCGTAATCATCTTGCCATTGAAACAGTCTCCTGAGTCTTGTTTGTTGCTCCCATGTTCAGAAGAAATCCTTACTAGTGATTCCTAAGTGTGTGACATTTATATTACTATTGATTCTTGTCCCACTGCAACTATCAACTTCTTTATCATACCATAGAATCAAAGAATGGTTTGGGTTGGAATGGACCTTAAAGGCCGTCTTGTTCCAAACCTGCCATGGGACACTTTCATTAATACTGTAAGTAGTCCAGTGAAAGCTTACGGAGATCAACAACTTTGTATTCAATATTTTATTAATGGCTGTATTTTTTTCTACTGGAGGAAACACCTCTTATGAGGAAAGGTGGAGGGAGTTGGGCTTGTTGAGCCCATAGAAGACAAGACTGAGAGGGGATTTTATCGATGCCCACAAATATCTGAAAAACAGGTTATCAAGAGGATGAGAACAAGTGGTGCCCAGTGACAGGACAGGGCAACAGGCACAAACGGATACACAAGAAGTTCCATCTGAATAGGAGGAAAGTTTTCTTTACTTTGAGGGCAGCAGAGCACTGGAACAGGCTGCCCAGAGAAGTTGTGGAGTCTCGTTCTCTGGAGATACTCAAAAGCTGTCTGGATGAGATCATGTGCAACCTGCTCTGGGTGACCCTGCTTTAGCAGGGGGGTTGGACTAGATGTCATCCAGAGATCCCCACCCACCTCAGCCACTCCAGCAGAACAGAGTGAGGAGAGGTAAAAAAAAAAAGGCTAGGAAGCAATTTCCAGTCTTTATAGTGTCACCAGTTTAGATAGCTTTGGAAATCCGTAAGTGTGGCTGCAGCTTAGGCAGAGCTGGCCTAGGTGCTGGGCCAGAGCAGTTCTTCCAGCTTGAGCACACTTGTATTCTTAGTTTACTGCCCTCGTTACTGTGGAGCATTTGCCATGGGGAAATTGGAAAACCTGTTGCCTGAACCATTTAAAAGAGAGTAAAAAAACTAGACAAAGGGGTATAAAACATAAGTTTTTGCTGACCTTTAGAATTCTCTAGGAATTATCTGAGATTATGTATTTTATGTTACAGTGCATTCCTTAGTGACAAAATTTAAAACAAATCAGTCATTTGTGTTATGTTTCTACAAATTTACCCAATATGCCAAGTATTGGGTAAAACTTCCACGTGGTGTCTTTCTTCTCCAGTAAACACGGCTTGTTGTGTGAACTGATAAAATGGCATTTACAATTTAAAAAACTGAACATGACCCAAAAACCTTTTCAGTGAGCTTGCACAGGATGTGATTTCGCATCACATACAAGTCTTACCCGGAGAACTACGGTGTACACTATTTTTAGTTATTAAATAACCTGCAGGTATAATGAGGAAATCTGTGGACTGTTCCCAGCTTATCTCCACTTTTGTCTGTGCTCATGATGTGATTTGCAGAAGAAACTTACTTATACAGAGGTGATTGTTACATGTGCATTTGTTGCCAGATTTTGTTATTGTGAGTCACTGCAGTTTCATTCATTGAACCTGAAGCTTTTGTGGAGTGGTAATGGACTGATGTGGACTGATAGCAGAGTTAATACTTTACACTGAATAAATCTGTATGCAGTACGGGTTCAGATACAAGACAGTTCCTTCCCTTAGGAAGTTGCTCCTGCTGCCTTCTTTCTCACCAGCAGAGGCTGAGCTAACATACCAATTTCAAAACTGGAACAAGGGTAAATCTCTTGCTGACAGCATGTAAACATGTTTTGAAGATGGTTATGTCTGGGAGTTCCTCTAGATGTGATTTCCCTACCATACCTGAACAGTGGGACCAATGTGATTGTATTAGAAACTGGAAGTTCAGGAACACTCAGAGAATTAGTAATGACTGGAGAGGAGCCATCAGCAGATGGCTGTATCACATCACAAGAAGTAAGAGCTTTGTGTTGTGCTGAACCTGCTTCATCGGGGCATGTAAGCAGCTCATTGAAGACAACATGATTTTTATATGCCTACAACCAAGTGTGCTAAACCATATTTGTGTTCACTTCTGGTCAATCAAAAGTCTCAAATTCTCAGAGATAATTAGCAGTCAAATATCTTGGGTTTTATATACAACACACCTTAAGAAAAGAGTGGTTAGCCTTTACGGCAGTGCCACTGAGGAAGGAGCTATGCTGAATAGGATGTTATTACATTCTGTTAAATATTACATTTGAAATATGTTGGAGAAATGAAAGGCACAAAAGAACAAAAGGTAATGCTCTAGATTTTAAAAAAATAGCTGGTGTGCAAGATCATAAAGCTTACTGTTAAAGTTGTTCACCAAAACGTGTTTTGAGAACACAAACAGAAAAGTTTTTCTGATGCATTTCACCGTTATTTCCTAGGTGCTTTTGTTAAGTCTTCCTAGAAAATAACCTAAGTGGTTAAGTAATGCTAAAATAACATTTTAGGTGATTACCCAGCTGACATCCCCTTGACCTTTAATCAGCTCTCTGCACTTTGAAAGGCAGTTAAGAAAGTGGTGGGCTGTCAGCAGGAAAATTTCTTACACTTTTGGTGTGTGGAACATTGACTTACTGCACAGGTTTTAAAATCTGTAAAGTATTTTCTATAGACTGCAGGTTTACTTATGCTTCATTTAACTTAAATACAGCTGTTTAAACATGGCACTGAACTTATAAAACAGCTTTTATGATGGTTTTTTGAGAAACAATTCCACTGGCAATAAGGACTGCATGAGCTTACCTGAGAAAAAGGGACTTGGGCTAACATGGCACTCAGGCTAATAGGCACAAAAGCCAGTTCTTGTAGCATCAATGACTGTAAGCTGTCATTTTGCTGTAGTTCTACTGCCCTCATCCCACTGGATGTTTGTGTAAAGAGAAGGGTGGACACACAGAAATTCAGTGAAGCTCATTAGCACTCATTTTGACACATCACAGCACTGGCTGTCACCCTTAGGAGCACTCTGTCCAGACTGAACTCTCACACTGTCACTTGGACATCTTTATGCATACAAGGATATGGATGTTTCCCTAAGGATAGTGACTGGATTTGGAAAAAAATAACTAAGGTTTCTATGATTTTTACAATAGCCAATGTCAATATAACAGAATCATTACAAGCATGATACTAGTTGATTTTCAGAGTATTTTTATTACTGTTTCAAATGTACAATTTCAATGTTAGAGAACAATACATAGTGTACAGTATGTAACTTGCATGGTTCCCAGGTTTTAAAGTCATGTGCCAAGGTTCAGGCTGCAGAAGAGAGTTCACCATGCCTAAAATGAAAGCAGGCACATACACAGAGTTCTACATTGCTGCACATTAGCACAATCCTGTGTGGCAAATGCAACATTATGAGCACCACCAGCCATTAGGAGACTGCATGTACCAAAGGGTTACTGACATAGATCCTTAACATTCTGCCCCTGTAGCATTTTTTCACGTCAAAGTGACGTCACTAGAAAAACACCTCACAAAATGAAATTACAAATCGGATACACATTTTGCATAGTTAAAATTATGTCTGGATAACCTTGGTTACTGTATTTTTTTTCTTCTGGCCTTTGCACTTTTGCTTTGAGCTGAAGAGTTATTTAAAACACTCCCTCATTCAGTGCCCCTCAGTCACTCTAGATACCTTTAGATTTCTTTGGCTGCTTTCTTTCCCTTAACATCTTTTAACTTTTTGTATTCCTCCTACAGCAATATGCTGTGCCAGACATCCACTCCCTCCCCTTTGGCTACTCCTGTTTATTTTCTTCAGCTTTTCCCTCCTGTCACTTCCCCTCTCTTCTGTTACTCTTCTTAACACCTCTGGGCTCTTTCTTATCGTCAACCATTCTGACTATCTCTTGATAGAGAGACAATACCACAGGTTTCTCCTTGTTGCATCCAGCTGCTATTGCTATTTGCAATACCACTTCTAAATCCTTCAGAAGCATTCATCTCTAGGTGCCTCATTCTTTCCATAATTACACATGGATGTAACCCCAACAATTCCAGTAGTTTTTAATGGTCTTTTTATAGTGAGTAGAAGATGAAAATCCAACTCACTGCCTTGAATTGTAGCTAGAAAGATAAAGCTAATAGAGGGAAATAGAATGAAAATCTGTTTACGCAATCCCAATGTAATAGTGCACATNAAAAGCTACAATTTTTATTAGAGGGAATTTTTAATAGAGGGAAACAGAATGAAAATCTGTTTACACAATCCCAATGTAATAGTGCACATTCCCTCTCTTGAATTTGGGGTTGTTTGGGTTTTTTCCCTCTTAGCATGGAGTTAAACTTCTTCACAGCATGTCAACTTATTGTCACAATTTTCTGCTACAGTAAACTTTTGATCACATTTTCTTCTTTAATCTGTTGATATGGCTTGTTATTATAAATTCCCACTGTTCTTTGCTAAATTCTTTTTAACTAGTCCCTAGCATCAGGAAAATATCTGCCTCCTACCTGTTGACAGCAGAACAGGGAAGGGAAAAAATTCAAATGCATCCTCTGTAATGCTGTGGCTGCTGAGACAAGCACACTTTAAAAATATTACAAGGCAGCCTGGACCACTGATCACTTATAGCATGAGCAGCTTTGCAAGTTTTGCACGCCTACTGTGTGCAAAATGAAAGCTCTTCTTCCTTCACAGTCTCTTAGACTTTTAAGTCAAAAGCAAGTAAGTTGCTTATAAGTTGATTGTCTGCAACTTATTTTTTGTCAGTAATTTTAACTTTGATCTCTGGTTCTGTTACAGATTTGGGCTTGTTTGGTTTTGTCGGTGGTTTTTTTTTTGTTGTTGTTGTTTGTTCAGTGAAAGTCGAATGCAACAAGTGCAAGTGTTCAGCAGCATTTACCCCAGCCCTGGCCCTGGCAACAGGCAGGAACATTACTACAACCAGACAGAGCTCCTGTTGTCACACAGCTTTGCCCAAGCAGTTTTTATTCAGGTTTCAAGTCTGCACACAAGCTAATTACTCACATACATTAAGAACCACTTTGAGTATTTAACTGTATTTTTTTAGTATGGCTTTAGGCTTATTTTTCTGTTAGTTAAACATTTAAAAGGAAAATACTTCATTAAAAAACACTATACATTTTGAGATAAGCTAGTGCCTGTGAAAAGTGCTAGATTAGTAACTTTGGAAAGTGCAATCCTCCATATTACCAAAAATATAGACAGCAACAGGGCAGGCACCTCTGACCTGCCTGCAGCAGTAGGTGCCAGCATAGCGAACAGGGGGAAGGAAGGGTGATTAACCCCTACTTTGATTCCCTGCTGACACACATAATGACAGCAGTTCTGAGCACCTGTCAGTCACAGCATCACTGCCAACACCCGAACTGACGTACTGGACAGCACAGCTACCAGTTCCAACAACTCTTATTTCTGCCCTCCTAGTCAACATAGAATCATCATCTTTGAGGTAGATGACCAGATATTCCAACACACTTTCCCTGCACCTTTCAGTATCAAATATTTCAAGTAAAACATACCTATTTTCAAGCACTGGAACTAGTGATTTCCCTTTTGCCCACAGCATTATCCCTACTGTATCATGTCTGGAATGAGCTCTTTTGTATTACATTTGATGCTTTACATTTTCAAAGCCCATCCAAAAATCAGCTAAATGAAGATTACATTAAACACTAAAACTGAATCATAGTATTCGATTATATATAGTGTGTGTGTGTATATATATATATATATGTATTATATCTCTATAGTTTTATGGCTAACATATAAGCCCCTGAGAACAGAGTTTATGCAGAAACACTGGCACCAGTAACACTAGAGGACGCAGCTTTATTTAGATGTAATTAGCATAGAAAGCACCTGGAATTATTTATATTATCTATTTATAATAGATTAACTCTTTGGATATTTTCATAACTATATTGAGAATACATTTGTTAATCTTAACATTCATTGTGGGAAGTTTATATTTACATACAAATACATAAAGACTTGATGTGAAAGAGCAAGAAGGAAGAAAAGGAAGTGCCTGCTCTTGTGCCCTTCTTTATATACATGCGTAGTGCCTTTAAATCAATTCATATGAGTCTGGGTCCCAGGCGTGAATAAAAGTTACAGGTTGTTTCATAATGCATTATGCATCTATGATTTTGACAGACTATTTAAACTATTTTTATAAATACATCCTACAGGAACTGTGTCTATGGGCTCAGGCATCCAGCCCTGAGAGAAACACAAGGTCTGTCCCCTGCATTTGTAAAAATCTCTCAGATGGGGCACATGTTCAGAATTAACTATTTGTACAACTCTGTACAAACACACCTGTCCACCCAGCACAGGGGATGATCCCTCGAGGTCCAAGGAGGAAGGATCCCTCAAGCCTTCTGGTCTACGCTGGGACCTGCCATAAATGGTTACTCTTTCACTCTTGTACGACTGGGACACGTCATTCAGGTTCATCTTTGTGACACAGTAACAGCTTACTTAAACTGCAAATCAAGCCCAATCTCCCAATTCAAAATAGATTCCAACTGTGTTTTTTTATCTACCTACAGCTGTTGCTGTCCATAAAAAGCAACTTCATTTCAAGATAACAATATTACATCACCTGTGAAAATGAAACCATCCCTTTTTTCAGAGTACAGGAGCTTCTTATATTGGCTACATTCTTCATTAAAGTCTCCTAATACAATCGTGGTTTGCAACATACTTTGAAAGACAAATGAAACATGTTTGCAATACTTCAACAGGAAAATGGAATTCTTTCCAGACTGGAAGAATATGAATTTTGGTAAGTCAATAATAACAATATTTTTGTAGGTAAAAAGTGCAAATTTGTGTGTATTACCTCTGAGAATTTTACATTGCTACCTACAGGGAATTTTTCATTTTCTTCATTTTGATGTGCTTTACCAGTTGAATAGTACATTTTGACCAAGAGTCATAAAGTATATTTGACTGCTGCCTCCTGACTGTACAGATGCAAAGAACACCTTGAAAGGGAAAAAAAAAAGAAGAAAAAAAATATGCTACTGTCAGTTTATATTTATGAAAATATTTTACTCATATAAGAAAGGTGATAGAATGCCAGAGTCCCAAGTACAATGATATACATATATCACAATTGAATTTTAATCCCATGAGAAGCTCTTAAAAGTGAAACTGTGCTTCTCATACAACTGCTTTTTTTAATTGTATTTCTTTTCCTATTTGAAAAGACATAGGAGAACATTTAAAAATAATTAATCTAAGGTTTTAGGGCTTTAGTTTTCTAAATATGACAGTGGGACTAAACAGATTTCAGAGAACATTTATTAAAATTGATACATGCAAGAAATCATACCTGATTATCCACACCCTAGTGTCTGCAATTAAGAGTGCTGGGGTTTTTTTTCCCCACGATGACTGCTCTGAACTGCCTGTAATTTCAGTAGCCCAGGAGAGGCAGTCCTGTAGCTGGGAATTTTTGGGGCCTCCCCACTACACCTGTGGTGTTGCGCAGTTCACAATGCCTGTGTCTGTTATCACTGATAGCAGTGAAGGCTGTGTGGAGTAGAGAGTTCTAACAGAACATGTGCAATATCCATAATGAATATCCATAATGGTGCTTTGTGGGATCAGTGACTACTTTGCCTTTGAACGGGGAAGTTATACGGAGGTAGGAAATAAGCAATAACAAAGTTACCAGAATGAACTGGTCTGTCATAGTCAGCTATTGCTCATTTTTGCTAAGTCACCACACTGTAGTCATCTCTGTACCTTGTCATTTCTTTCACATAGAAATTTTAGCTTCTGTGCTTTCTTGTGCATAAATACTCCCTCCAGATTTCCTGTTTCCACAGAGCGTAGTTCTATTGCCTTTTCTCCCCAGCCCATGACCTGATTGGACTGAAGGTAAGCTAAAAGAAAAAAAAAAGAGAAAAAAAATGATACTATTTAACAGCTGAAAGACTGATTCTTGCCTCATTTATGTTAATTATGGATCTGATGCATTTCTCTTTGATAACAATATATTCTGAATTATTTGTATTTTAAGTTTACACAAAAAGCCTTAGGAAGAGTAACTAAATTTCAGTTTCTCTTCTCAGACTTATTTTGAACTCTAGACATAAATCTCAACTACTACTGTGTATCTTAGACTCCCAAAAGCTTGGAGGAAACCTCTGAAAGGCATCTTGTTTAACCACTGGCCCCAAAGTGGGGCCAAATTAGACAAGGTTACTCAGGACCTTGTACAGATACGGTTTGATACTTATTCAAGTAAGTCTGAGTTAAAAAATTAGAGGAGCTAGAGAGCCAGCAGCATGCTAAACAATGTATCTAGCTTGTTCAACAGTTATTGCACTTGCCAAGCAGAAAAGGGAAGATGCAAGACCATTGATAAAGGGAAGCAGCCATGACCAGAAATCCTGCTTCAAACCCCAAAACCAGCTGAAACCAGTTTCAAAGTTTAGACTTAGACCAAGAACTCAGAGAGTATGCACAAAAAGGGCAAAGTAAAAAGTTCACTCTGAAGAAAACTTCTTACTTCATCTGAACAAAACTCTTACTTCATCCAAAGGACCCCGGCCCACAACCACCAGGTAGCACTGTGCAAGTGCAAGAATATGGAAATGACTTTTGAACTTATTATAATACAAAATAGGAATAAGTAATAAATATGTATAGGCGAGATTGAGTAATTTCATGCATATGGATTTGTAACCTAATGTAAGCTAAGCTGAGTGCAGCGGACAACACACACGTTTGTGGAAGAATTATTCCCCTGTGCGTCCAGTGCTGAATTCCAAAATAAATTCATACCTACTTTACAACTTACGAGTTGGAGAATTTAATCCACATATCAATGGATATTTCACAACCTAAGACCCTGCTGCAATGCATGACTACTTTCAAGGCTGAACTGTCGCAGTTGAGGCGGACACGACACGCACAGGTTTTAGCATTGAGTGCCGGCAGAAACTCTTTATTCTAAAGCTAGTGTCATATATAAACACTTTAGTATGTTTTTTATTCATGTTTCTCATTTATTGGTTGTTTAACTACTACAACAGATTCATTAGCTATTTTAATTACACTATACTATTATTAATTACCTACAACATAATCATCTTAAAAATCTAAATAAAAGCTAACTACAGATGTGTTACCGTTTACTCCCTTTATTGTTTTGAATCTCTTGCTTCTCTTGATTAAGTTTCTCACGAGTAAACACAGATTGTACTGAAATCAATGTCAAATTCAAACTCAAACAAACTTACTAACCTACTGTTAATCTCGACACTGAACATTTCTTCCTAATATTTTGTGTAACTTGTGCCCATCTTTGCCTCTCATCCTTTAATTGTTCATATTCAAGAAAAGTCTTGACTGTCTTCTCTGTACCCACTGTACTCTGTTCCCATTGGGAAGCTGGGTTTGTATTTACTATGGAGTTCAGCTTCATCTTCAAACCTAAATACTTCAGAATCTGAGACCATGGCATGATTAATTTGGTGTCTTCCAATCACTGGTTATGTGCAATATTTCCAAAACCAAAAGAAGATATTCCAGCACTGTGGAAGCTTACTACAATACTCCCTTTAAGTCTGGCAATAAGAAATTGGAATTGTGATGAAGGAGTTAACACCACAGATTTCAAATTAGGCACAGTTTCAGTGAAAGCCCTCTGATTGGTACTTGTAAGGGCTTCCAAGGTAAAATCACGTTAGTTATGCTCTATTGGTAGTCAATGCTCAGAAACTGTTCTTCTTGCTCAACTATCAAGAATTCTGGTGCTCTAAAATGATGTAGAGGGAATGTGTGCACTGGACTGGGTTTTAGCTTCAGTGGACAGAGCATGCCTGCCCTACATTATTAGTGTGAGCAAGGTCTGCTTCTTAAAACTTTCTTTGTTGATTTAGGTTTTTGTCTAAAAATTAAGACTTTCAGTACAGACTGATACAGGAAGCAACAGCCTGCAATCCTGCTTGAGAAGGACAGCAGAAAATAAAGGCAATATGCCCACGTGACTGCATATACTTCTAGCAGGGTTGATTTCATATTAACTTGGAATCCTTGCTTTATAATTGTTGTTAGAACAAATGCATGAAAATCATACTTCCCTGGAAAAACATACGGTTTTGTTACAGTGTTGTGATTTTAGTTTCCTCAGAGTCTATAAATTTCCCCTAAATCTGTTCAGAAGACTTTCAGTTATTCTTTGTGCACACTAAAGGCTTCCCTGCCACTAGTCCTGAGAGCAAGATAATTCTTTCCCAGTATCCCAGGCATGAGGAAAGAGGAAGAAACCAACCTGTTTTAAAAGCAAAGCAGCAGTGAGCAACTGAGGGTAAGTGGCAAAACAGGAGGAGGAGTAGTAGTATTTTCTAAAAGTCAAACACATGAAATTAATTTATTTTAAAATCTTTTCCTTATGCTTCAGGCTGTACAACAGGGCATCATTGCTGTAGGCTGTGAAGAAACTGTCATTAACATTTCTGAACAGTGCAGCAGTAGCAGGATGAGCCCAGGGCAGGACCCATGCAGCCTACAGTGTCTGAAAAGGAAGTTCAGACCACACATAAGGTGGCGAACATAAAAATGATACCATGCTCAGACTTTTGCTATTTTTAGTACCAACTGACATCACATTAACCTTTTCAAACTTCACTTTTGAGCGCAACAGAGACTGAGGCACTCTGTGGTTCTGTGGGGTGGGAAGCAAAGCAGGTCCATATATAAACAGCATGAAATCATTCCGTGGCTACACTGTTTAGTATAGGTCATACAGGTCTAGCAACAAAGAACTAGTAAGTCTGATCTTTTCCACTACAAGAAATTTACACTCCAGGTGTCACTATGCTGTGTCTGTATCTGTGCCTTTGGCAGATTTTAATTTGATAGCTTGGTTGCAGCTCCCAGTAACCACTTCATTAGTTTCTGCTGCAACCTCTAGGCCATCTGCTGGACCACTTCTGCTGTGTTCTGAAGAGATCTGACCTCCAGGCAGTATTCAAACAGGAACATAATAAACGAGATACGCCAAGCTCAGCCCTGATGCTCTGGTGTCTGGCCAACGTACCAAGAACTTGTCGACTGCCAATGGCAGGTTTAAGTACGAGTAGCATAAGAACTCAGTTTTGTAGCAGAATCAAAAACGTCTTTCCCAAATTTCATCTGTGAAACAGCATGCAAACAAAATGGCCTCATTACACCATTTACACAGTTGTCCAGTAATAAGGACTTATCTATACACAGATTATTTGAAGGATAGCAGGCTATGAATTCAAAGGTCAGTAGTGAGTCATGATAATCCTCCTACGTGGGAGCTCTCAGAGGTGTATCATGTGAGATGAACTGAGAGCAGATACTCAGAATAAAGTTGTCTTATTTTGGAGCAATAGCTCCGATACTACGAGCAACTTGGGAATAGTTACTTTGAGTCCCCTTTCCACAGCAGCTTTAGATAAAAATATCTTATGCTTCCAGCTGGTATGCTGCAGAGCACTGAGGCAGTAATTTAAACACCTTTTGGTAACACTGTTTCTCTACAGAATAGTCTTTTTGCTTCTAAAATGTACAGGGAAAAGGAAATAAATACTTCTACTGGTTCCTCTGGGAATATCCAGATTTGTGTCAACCCTCTAGGCTACATACTGTATATAATTCATTACTCACACAAAAGGGCAAGAGTGCTCCCAAATCTTATTAACTTGATGTTTCTTAATGCCTTTTTAAAACTTCTTTTATAGAAAGAAAATATGACAGCTGTATTTATATTTAGCCCTACATATGTGTTTGTCTTTCAGATTAAACACAGAATACTTCTACAGTTTTAATTTCCATGAGATTTGAGCTTCCTGTCTCTGGTTTCTTATTAACAGATGGGGCACAGAGGTCCCAGTTTAAGACTATGAACAAGATATATTCAGACTCCCTGCCCTAAATCCATCGATTATAATACCAACTATTTTTTACTTTTTGTATCAAAATACTCTCACCAACTACCAAACTTTTCTTTCAAAATACTTGTTTAAGGAAATGAGCAAAGGATGACTAGAGAGCACCCTGAGGGTAACACAAGACCATTCTATCTCTGCAACACAGAGTGAAAATTGAGATAAGCTCATACAGACTTCGGGAGGTTTGAAATGGGTCTAGAAATCCCAGGAAAACAGGATCTTTTAAGAAACTGTCAAGCTGCCCCTAAGCTGGGCCATTCAAATAACAGTTATTCACACTTCTCTCATAATGTTTTTGTCTGCAGTTAAGGATATCAAAGGATTAAGAAAATTAATAGCAGCTAGTGGTAAAGTTATTAAAATAACAATTAACAGAGGTCCTTATGTGAAGTTTGAGTTGTGTGTTTATAGGTTAGGTTAATTTTTAATGGAAATGTGATTCCAATCAGAAGTCAAATTTGGTTTGTACCACATCCCAAAGATGGGCTTTTCCTAAAACTACTCAGGTAGAAGTGAAAGGAAAACGGTGACCATCTTTGATTTTTCACTGTGGTATCCAGTTTCCTCCAAACTAGTAACAGGCTTTTGTGCAATCTGATTGTCTTGGGCTTGTTTTGTTGGTATGTTTGTTTTAAAATAAAGAACAGGAGTGAGACAGAAATTAAAAGTAACAAGTAATGAACCCAAGAATCCGCCTATGTTGTTCTTCATTGTCTCCATACTGTTAGCTTGAAGCCCAATGGGAAAGGTGAAACAAACATCTGTCCTGACTCCAGTACAACCAGAATTTCCTCCTACACAGCCAACTGCAAGCATGGGGAGATTAAGAATCTATCACAAATACCCTGGGCTGGCAGCCCTGTGAATTTAAAGTGATAAAATGAAGGGGCCATTTGACAGCAGTTACAGATCTCTTCAGTAACTGACTCCTCTGAATTTCTACATAAAATGCTGTGAGCTGTGAACAACCATAACACTTTTCCCCCTCTGTAATTCACATAATTCTCCCTGTGAAAACTGGTGGTAAGCTGCATCCTCAGTGAAGTCTGTCTGTGTAGTCAATGTGTGCTGCAATAAACAGTGTGACAAGAATACAGACTGTCGTCCAAATGGGAAGCCCTATTGCAATCATTGGCTGTGTTAACACAAACACCCATAAATCTGTTTACTCTTTTACACATCTGGTTTGCTCAGAATCTGCTTTATGTGCCATACAACCATTTTCACATAGATACAAACCTCATAAAGAAATCAGGCTTCATGCAGCAGAATCTTATATTTAATAAAGAGCTATTTTTCATACATACCTACAGATGCTGGCATTTCTCCCCACTGTAGAACAGTCTCCTTTGTGAAATGCCCATATATATCAATGTAGATGCCTTCATCTTCATAGGTGAGCAGGAGCTCCATGCCACTGGTGTTCGGGAGGATGATAATGGCATGTGGGCAAATTGTCCCCTGGATCTAGAATCATATTTTACTAAGTTTTATATCAGAACATGGACTGCAATTTCAGTGATGACATCAATCTAACTAGCTTGACAGAGCAATAAAAAGAACTAGCTCATGGCTCATGGAAAGTGAAAGAAATGCCTGTTCTCAGAGGCTGTACAGTTTGCTAGTGAGCCTCTGAAACAGACTTTCTCCCCTTCTCCCCCCTTTGAATATGACAGTAGGTTTACAAATAAATCAATGTTCAATATTTCACTTTAAATTTACCAGTGTTAATTGGTTTCAAGAAGCCATGGAGCCATTGAGACACAATAATATTTACTTGGTCACTCACAAAATACTTGCATTATATAAATAGGAGAAGGGTGAAATAAATTTGAATTTGCAACTTTTTCAGAAGATGGAGGAAGGACAGAAATTTCCACATTCCAGGAGATCAGTGCTTTCACTTTCCATGATATTTCCCTATCCATACCCACAAGTTAAAAACCTCCAAATTTAATAATATTCATCTTGCTGTAAAAAGTTCCCTGGACCTTTTCACTCTGTCCTTCCCTTCCCACATCCTTCACTACAAACAGCTGCTGTTGGGCACACCTCTGCATGCCACAGGAACAGTGAATTTCACTCACACGAATCTCTCCCAGAAGCCAACATATCCCAAGCAAAAAAACAAAACCAAAGTTGAAGTATACAACCATGAAGGTGGCGCTTTATGAAAGCATTTTTGAAAGAAAAAGAGGACAGCCTTAAAAAAACAGTAACAAAGCATTTCCTTGTTTAAAGCACTACCCAGAACAGGATGTTAAATAGTAAATTAAGCCACCACAATATTTTAACAGGAAGCATATGACTGGAGCTTTCCATCATTCTCATAAGCCAGCCACACACAGGCTTTTTTTCCCCTCAAGCACAGACATTTATGCACACCGTAAGGGCACAACGAACAGTTACAGAAGCACTGAAGCTGTACTTGCCAAACTGAAAACACTCAGGCCACCCACTTGACTCCGTGCCTCCGCAACAACTATCCGTAACACTAGAACAGGGATCCAGAGCCGCAGAGCAATTTTAATGCGTTGCCTTGGGACTCGCATGAGCGACCGGAGCAGGTAAGAGATGAAGAAAGAGGTGGGGAACCAGGAAAAGAGGCTACCAGAAAGCAAGAGTATCTCAAGTCAGCCTGTTACAGTCTGGGCTATCGCCACCACAAAGCTCCTTGAGAGAATTAGCCAGTTCTAGCAGATGCTCTTTTAAAATAATAGAATACTGAAAAAGGTAAAGCTGCTGTAGCAGCTGATTTATTTCAGGTCTGAGACGCTGAAGGGAAATTATATTTTTAGTCCGTGCTAACTTGTGGCTGAAGAACTCACACAAGCACAGTCAGTCTCAATTGCCCCACATATTCAGGGCAGTCACCTGGGAAATCTCTCTCATCAGGTACCTAATTGTATTTGCAACCTGTTGAAAAAGTAAAGTCTCTTAGAAGGTTCACTTTTTTTTTTTTCCTTTCTTCTCTTGGGCAATTATGCTAATAATCCTTTTGACAAGTCACTGTTCACCTTGCTCAGCAACCCACTTCCAGAAAGGCACGTGGGTACTACGCTTCAATTTACAAACTGATGTGAATTCATCATAGCTGCATAGTTAACAAAGCTACTGTCAGATTAAATAAACCTTCTAACAAGAAAAATACTAAGTACCTTAAAAAAAACCAACACAGAAATAAACAGTACAAGCCTTTAGCAGGTGATTCAACAGTTAGAAAAGTCATTTTTCAGTTAAGAGAAGTCTATAAATCTAACAGCCACCCTCACACACTGTGTCCATCAGGAACACGGGTCTGACAGAACGTGGAGGCCGTGGCTTGCAGGGGCAGCAGAGTGATCAAGAGGCTTGCAGAGGAGCAGTGGGTTTTCATTTGGGTTGAAAATGAGGGGCTGAGAGTGGAGAAAAGTTAAAAAATAGATGGATTCACGGCACAGGCTGCAACATGCAGATCTGGGATGAGATTTCTTCAGACCACCCAAACATAACTTTGGGACACGTGGCCTGGGGATGCAAGGAGGCCATGGCACCCTCAGCCCCTGTGGAGTGCTGCTGACTTCAGGGAGGGTTCAAGTGTGCACAGAAGTTTCTCTGCCAGGAGCCTTCCATCACACTGGAGCCAATCTGGAACCTGCCAGTTTGCTGAACCTAAGCCCCCAAGATTTTCTGGCTTTTGGGACTCACAGCTTTGAAAAGAACTGTCCAGAACAGCTAAAAAATAAGCAAACAAACAAAAATCCAAAAATATTAACACCATAGCATAGACTTCATATTGGACAGCCCCATGCCAGCCATTCACTTCGGCAGGGGAATTTGCTGTTATCTGAGCTTAAGCAGAAATTTAGTGATCACCATCACCTCAAACAGAGACACAAGGCAGGATGTACACATCAACCTGAAATCAACACCTTCATGCCAACTTACTGACAATCTAATGAGTCTCAGGGAGAATGTAAAACTTCTTCTGAATTTACAGAGTGGTTTCATGGGCAACTGAATGGCAAGAAGACCAGCAAATTTATTTAGTCTGAAGTTGGTTTCTGCAGTCTGCACAGCGGCCGATTGTAAAAGTCACCTCAATTCATGTAGATATTATTGTGTCTTTGACTGTTTAAGTCCTAAATTTCCAGGATAAATCAATTAAAAATAGTACTGTCTGTACAGTAGGCTTTCTGACATTAAACCACTAAAATTGATACTCTGTGATAAAAGCATTTAAACAGGACTTCATTGTTACAAAACTATGTGAAAAGTGGTTTTGTATTAGCTGCCACTAATTATTCTTTTGAAAAACAGCAAAACTCTTAACCTGGTCATCACCAATACACAGCCCAAAGAACAAAGGCATTAATGTAATTTTTGGGATTCTCTTACGTGTGTTGGAAGGTACAGGTCATACACAGATCCAGAGTCCACATCAATGGCATGAAATCCCACTACTGAGCCATATATGACCTTTAGTCTTTGCCCATTTTCAACAGTCAGGTCAACTGACAGTGGTTTGTGATGAAGTGAGGTAAAGGACTGAAAAGAAGAAAAATGCAGTATGTAACAATAAAGCAGTTGGTTTACAGAACTACATTTAAGATCCTAAGAATTCTCAAAACTCAAACGTTAGACAGCTATTTTTGTTAAATAGTAGGTTACATTCAAGGAGCTAAGTATCCATCATCCACTGAGTTGCAAGGACAGTTGGATAATTCGTTCGTGGTTTGAAAAAGGAATCAAGATTCTAGAAATGGACTAGGCAAAAATTAGGCTGAGTACCATTGTGTTCAATTTCCTCCCTTTTGAGGGAAATCAGCATCAAGTTTGTCAGTTCAAACATACATTTTGGCACAGCACGTGCTGCATTTGGCTGGGGTACAGAGAAACAAGTTACTCACACCTAACACTCATGACTGTGACAGTTTCATGCTTGCCATCTCCAAAGTATGTCAAATGAGCTACATTTTCTTTAGAAGAATACTCAGTTTAGCTAGAATGTTATACAAAACAACAAAAATGAAAGCAGAGAGTAGATGAGAGACAGCGAGAGACAGGGACATATCTGAACCAAAGTGATGTTTCACTTACCTTAAAAGCCATGAATTTGTGATAAGGCTTTGGAGCCCAAGCATAAACCTCTACTGAGTTTTTCAAAGCGATTACAAGGAATTTGATTCTCTCATATTTTACTGTAATACAACAAGAACAATTCCTCAGGTACCAGACAGACACTTAAATCAAAGACCATCTCGTCACATGAAATAATTTCAATGGATTTACTTGTAGAGGTAGACATTATCCAGCAAGGGAGACTAATGCATTCTGGACATCAATGTTTAATATCACCAGTGACAATACCTTGACTGGAAACCTATAATTCATTTATTTTCAGTAAAGCCAAATGACTGTTAGCAATATTTATATATTCCTTTTCATACAGTGATGAAAAAAAAACCAAACCACCTCACTAGTCAGAAAAATAGGTCTTGACCCTGCAGCTAAATCAACCTACTTGATTTTTTAAGTATGAACATGCCCCACCATTGCTGGTTATGAATAAGCTACTCTTGGAGGATTGGTGGTTATTGGCTGAACAATTGTGTCAGACTTGGCAGGATGAATTTTCATTTCAGTCCTCATCTTTGGGTTAAATCCCAGGTGCTGTGTGGGCAAAGGACTCCCATCTTTCTGAGATGAGTAAGCATTTAAGAGATGAGCAATTTCTCCAAGACAATTAAGGTCATGCTGGGCCTACTGGGAACAAATGAAGAATCATGCATTGAAAATTAAGATTTCTTTGTGCATTGTGTTTTCACTCTGCCAGAGACAAGCATTTGGAAACAGGATGCTATCTCACATAGGCAGAGAACAAGAAAACTCAGCAAACTCCACCAAAATGCAGAGCAGTACATCCTTTTCCTTTTCTACCTGGAAAAATAGCTGTACAGCCAAAGGTCAAGATATAAGAAGATTCACCAAGAGAAAAACAGCAGCAGCTGTGCTGTCAAAAATGCAAGAGTGGCTTGTCATATGTAAACACAGAAGCTCCTACCAAATGTTTGCCTAATTTTAGGAAAAGTATTCTGTTTTTCTTTTAAAAAAATGCACCAAACACAACGATGAGCAACTGAAGTGGAGTATGTGGGTGCTTAGCTGTAATCACAGTTAAAGTAACAACACATATCTGTTTCACATTCTTTCTTGAGTTTAACCCCTGCCACTTCTAAAGCCAAAAGGCACAACAGTCAAGCAAGGTATTCATGAGAAGCAACTACCTCACATTTCCTGCACTGCTGTGTGCAGGCTTTATGTGACTTCCAAGGAACTGTCACTTTCATACACCAACCCTCCCCAAAGCAAAACTTGTGCCGTACATCCACCCCCCAGAGTTAAACGACAGAAATTATCACAATCCTCATGTTCACTTTCAAGAATGAGCTGCCTGAAAGCCAAAGAAAAGCGAGATGGTACCATTTCCAGGGTGTTTAAATAAAGGTGTATTTGGGTCTTTCATGAGAGAGAAAGGGATGAGCTGATCTACCTAAGGACATCCTACAAATGTGATTCACTAGGACTTGAACTAGGTCCAATTGCTTAGCAGTTACCTAGGGCCAAGAGGGAAGCTGAGGAGGTGGAAAACATCAGTTCAACTAAAACCTTAAGGAACTACAGAACAACTAAACCACTGACTGAGCACAGACCGTGGCTGGCACTCCCTCCTTCCTGCCATTACAGGGAACAGCCACAACATCACCTGCTAACTTCTGCAAGAAAAGATGCTACCTGAAATGACAGGGAGCAAAGCATCTGCCATGTAAAACAGGGAGTCTTGAAAGAACTCATGAGATATTCAGCCCAATACAGCCCCGAAACAAAGCTGAAAAATGCTACTGTCACAAGGTGCAAAAGGAGGATGATGAAGCATCTCTCTAAGGAAAAATCAGGAAATCCTTACCGACTTTGTAGTGCACACAGCCTTCCAGGTCACCCACGGACACCCAGCCTTGTCGCTTCTCCACCTCTGGATCATTGCGCAAAATTTTATTTCTCAACCATGACAAGTAATACACCCTCAACTTATTCTTCTTCCCTAGGATTTACAAAGAGAGACAGAACACTTTAACTCCCTGAACTACAAATTCTCCCCTACTTACAAAAAGCCAGTGTTCTGTGACCTTGAGTACAGCGGGTCCTTGAGCCTTGCCAGGGTGAGAGAA
Source organism: Oreocharis arfaki (assembly GCA_013398015.1). Classification (NCBI taxonomy): domain Eukaryota; kingdom Metazoa; phylum Chordata; class Aves; order Passeriformes; family Paramythiidae; genus Oreocharis; species Oreocharis arfaki. The sequence continues at coordinate 612,878 of VZRR01000971.1, forward strand.
CATAGCGAAGGCACGAAAGGAGAGCCTGGGGATGGGGACACACAGGGGGAACTGGCACAGGAGCAATCCTGTGGCACTGGGCACATGTGCACTTACCTTGTGACTCAAACTTCATGCAAGATTTTCACACCTGACTAAAATTCTTCTCTTGGGCCAAAGAACAGGTTTCTACAGACACAGGTATTATCAGAAACCATCACGCTATCTGTTTACCTTGGAACAAAGGGATGTCCTACAATGGGCACTTTGAATAAGCTATTCATTTAGTTCTAATTAACTCTCAATCTTCATTCAAAGTAGCTGTTTTTCTTTTGGATGCCTTTCCAGGTGAGAATTATTTTGTAATCCTTCATCTCAATCACTCTTTCTGTTGCATTAGTTCATAAGCATCTATGGTCAACAGCACTCTGGGACCACAGATTACTCTGAAGAAAAGCACTATGTCATGTCCCAGCACCAACTGGACCTTGGCATTATGGGACAAATGGCTCTTGCCATTGCCCACCATGATGAGTCTGGATTGGAGACAAGGAGCTGCTATTCCTTGTTGGACCCACATCTCGGACCTTGGTACGTATTGTGCATCCTTTGAGGCCACTCTCAGCCATAGGGAATAAGGCCAGAGTCCAAACTGTTTCCCAGCAGAGGCTGAAGACCTCCATGTAATGTTATTGATGCTTTCACAATACAGATCGCTCTTGTGTTACTGCTCATACTTCTTGCTGAACACAGGATGAGGTTATTTCATGTTACATCAATAGAACTGCACTTAGAGAGATGCTTACCCATCACAGAAACAAGGAAAGTGGCAAACTAAAGCTTGCAGAGAATCAGTCCATTTTAGGAATATGAAACACTCTGTACTTCCCACAAACCATTTTACACATTAACCAAGCAATGAATGGTCCCAAAGCCACTCTGTAATGAGAGTGTAAATGTTAAAAATCCAGGAGAGTTTTCCTATTAACAAGAATAACTGTCCTGTGATTTTCTGAAAGAGGAAATTCCTCAACCTAGTTTATAACCCAATTCTTCTTTTTAATTGCTTCCAACCCCAACGTGGGTCAGATACTTTTAGCCACTGAACCAACCTGATATAGTAATTAGCACATTGAGTCCTTCCAGAACATCCATTTGCTGGAACCGTCTCCTTGTAATCAGCGTATAAACTCTTCCTTGCCCACTTCTGTCCAGCAGCCACAATCCATTCTCTGTTCCCACCAATAAATTTACTCCTGTCGATACATGAAAAAAATACTGCATAAGTCACCTAATGATTCAGAGGTCACCGAGTGTTCATTGTTTTGAGAACTGATTTTTATTTAATCTCACTTAATTGTGGCTGATAATTCCTCTGTCGCACTGTGGATGACTTCCCAGAAAAAAAAAAAAAAAGAACTCACCATTACAGATTTTACTCAGCAGAACACCTATATACCTATGAAACTTGAAGGATGAGTAGTTCTGCTGAAGTCAATATTGATTTAAACAAAAAAGAAAATATTCTCTAAACCTGAGCTTCTCAGGTGACCTTGGAAAGTACCTGTGACCAGCGCAAAAGTCTCAGTCCAGCACCATTACAGCAGTGACACAGGAGACCCAACTAAGTCTTCTAAGGGTCCCTATCAATTAAAAAAAAAAAAAAAAAAAAGAAAAACAACCAAAAAATCCACCCAAACTCTCTTTTTCCAAATACAGCATTCAAATAATGGGGGAACCAAACTTGTGGGAAGAAGCACTGTCTTACAAGGAGGTAGGGTTTGTTTGAAAACTGTCTCTGATTTGGAAGAATGCCTTCAAATGCCAAATTAAGGAGTGAATCCATCTGAAATCCAACTGCTGCTAAGGAAGAGAAGGCTCCAGTGGGTTGCTGACATCAGACAATGTCAGCAATTGTTTGGCTGGAATGACATCTATGTTTCTAATCAGTAGATTCTAAAGGTATCTTTACATAAGGTATCCTGCTGTAACAAGCACCCTCCTCCACTGGCAGTGCTCTGACAAGTACCTGGTGCTCTTCAGCCTCAATGCTCATTTAATTACACACCTTGCCACATAGCTCTGTTCTTAATTTAAAATTTTGGATTCCTACAAACACATATTAGGCGAAATTTGTGAAGCTATAAACTGGAAATCTACATTTGCTTTGGATAATGTTCCATCTACTTCATTCATCTACCATTCCAGGCTCAAAAAGTGAGGAGTAAAAGGCTGGGCAAGTCCCATAGAATAGATCTGTTCTTCTGAAGCAGAAAGATGGTTAAAATAACTCAAGAGTTTAGCTAATCTGCAACTGGGACAAGGTCTACAGCTGTTGAGATGCGGTCTGACTGCTGTATCTTAGTTTTACACCGTGTGAAGCTGAGCCTGTAAAAAGCATGTAAGTTTAAACAATGGTTCAGTGGTGTTCAGAATAAGCAGTGACAGGAGGAACTAAGCAAGACAATCTTTTGGAACAACCTGACCTGTGTTGGATCCTTGGAATACCTAACACACATGACAGCAAAAGGCTTTGTGTTTGGATTATTTCCACTGGGTCAGGGCTCTGTGATCAGCTGTGCTTGTGTGCAGCTCAGATGAGTCACATGAGCTGCAAAAGCTGCTGAAACATTTGCAACTTTTGGCTCTCCCAACAAGCATGGTTTCAGCTTGGTGCTTGATCAAAACATTTTCTCATTCTGGTGCACAGTCCTTTGCAACTGCAATTCATGTGTTCACCATCTCGTCCCCAGGAATGCAGTGCCATTTAAGTGACACAGGTATCAGCTCAAGGATCCACTCCAGCACACTCTGCCAGGAGACCTGCAATCCAGCTGTGAAGTATGCCTAGCAGACATTGCCAGCCTCTCCTGCTGTGCCTTCCCTCCACACACCTGCCCAAGGACTCCAAGCTTACCCCAGAGAGCAGCACACAGGACCTCCGAGTTGAATTTCTTCTTGTATTTACGGATTTCTGGGCTGTCACTTTGTGGGCGGATATTGGTTGGATTGACATTGACAACGGAGCCCTTCCTTGCATTTTCCCTCCTGACAGGCTCAGGTTTGGCACTTGATGCTAGAATGAAAGACACATGCAACTGTGGAAAATGTGAGTGTTTGGCTACAGCTCATGTATCACCCACCTTGTTGGCAGTGGAATGAAAGAAACCCCAGAGGGGTGAGAAAACATCCTGAGAGCTTTGTATAGCCAAAAAAAAAAATCTGGATAATTCCTCAGGCATTCCTGAGAAAGCATGGTGGTAACATAGAAGAAGAGCACAGCAAGCCCCATCTGAAAGAAGGGCAGAAGCAGTACAATGATAATTCACAGTAATGTGAAGTTTCAGTTTTAGGAGATTTTACTCACAGTTTCCATTTCCAAGTAATAAGCCCTCTCCACACCCATCAAAAAAACAATCAAAAAACCCCAAAACATGAGGAACATTTTAATGCAAAAGCAAAGCATACTCACGAGAACTACAGGAAGGTCCTACTGGACTGGTGGGAGGGGTGATAGGCAGAAGTCTTGGATCTATGAATGATGTGAAGGATGCTGTGGAGGATGTGCTGCTCTTGGCAGGTGGGCTTTCAGCACATGGGCTCTGCAATGAGAAACAAGAGCTGCCTCAGGTGGGCGGTGCTCAGGGCATACGGCCCTGTGGTGCCCTGACAGAGCTGTTATCTGCCTCCAGTGACACCTCTCCCCACAAGCCCATGCACACAGCAGTGTCAGAGCCCTCTGGGGCTGCCCTGGCCCCTGTGCTCCCCCACACGATGCTTGGGTGGAAGAAAGACAGGGACAATGAGCAGAGGCACACCAGAGTGCTGCCATGGCAAGGAGCAGAGGGTGTGACTCCTCTAGCTTGTGCAAAAGGAGAGAAAAAAAAGCAAGGAAAGAAAAGGAAGCAGAGAAGGAGATCAGGGAAAATAAGCTGAACAATGAAATCTGTTAGGCAGCTCAAGATTCTTATCTTCCTCCTAGAAAAAAACTTCTAAAGGAAAGAAGGGAGGTGGTGAAAAAACTCATGATAAAAAGAGACAGGATAGAGGAACTTACAAAGGCTGGAGCTCAATACAGTCAATCTGTAATTTATCTCTTACCTTAGCCAGAGGTTTGTCCTGAGGTTCCTGGCAAGTCAGTGGCACCTGTGGTGGGTTCACAGAGGAGTCCGTAATTTGGCTTTGCTGGAGGAGATCTGGCAGGAGATAGTTCTGGTTGTTTATGCTCCAAAGGCCTTCATGGGTGTTTGGAATTTGTTTCCCTAAAATCTGATCCTGCATGAGAACATACAGTTATACACCACATTTAGTTTATTTCCAATGCACTCTGCAACTCCAGTTAATTAGGATGATAAATAATGAGCACATGGGGAGGAGTGCTCTCCCTGATGCATCATCTAAAGACAAACCCTATGGCAATATTAAAATAAAAAATTAAATACTAAAATGTATGGCAAACAACTGAGATGACAAATTTGGGGTTTACTCCTGAAGTGCTCCACAAATTTTCTTCATCTACATTACCTCAACCACAGAAAAAGCAGGAACTTCAGCCTCAGAGATACCAGGTCAAATGATTTGCTAGCAAGTTTCAGACCTGACCTTTGTGTACTGCAGACAGAAGAAGACACTTCTTCATTCTGGACCTGCATTTGGTTTGAAGCCCTTCACCATTCATTTCATTGCTACTTTCCATTTACTGAATTAGGAAACCTTATTGCAGAAAGATGACATTTAGCAGGACCCAGCATCAGCATTTCCAGTATAGTGACATTTGGTTCTGCAGACATCCTTACAGCATCCCATGGAAATACCCGTGAGTTTTGTGAGGTACCACACAAACTCTTTCCCTGACAGCACAATCTACGGAGTCAGAGGTTGGTTTCTGAGAGTAAATTTTATGTTTTAATTTAGATGCAAAAACTGAAACCAAAACATGCAAGTCAGTATTTGAGATTAGGGAACCAAGCCAGTGTGAGGCTTTTTAGTTCTGTCTTCAGTCACTCAACTGAACTAAACCAAACCAAATCCCCATTTGAATCATTCGTGTTGGTTTGGTACACCCTAACCACTTTAAAGCAGCTCATGCTGATGGGACACGGAAAGGGATGTTGGAGAAGATGTGGAGACTCATGGTGGCTGTGGCTCGTGGGTGAAAAAGGGTTCAGAGGAAAGGATGGGAGGCTCCATGAGAAGGGGCAAGAAGACTAGAAAGCAGCAGAGAGATTTACAACAAGTGTCAGCCATCTCCCTGTTCTCTCTCCTACACTCTTTTCTCTAAACCCACCAAAACACATGACTTCAACTCTTTTATCATCTCCCTCATCCTCAGCATGGGCCTCAAAGACCCCAACATTCTCTCTTCCCTCAAGCAGCCTATTTCCAATACTTGGATATCAGGGGAAAGGGGAAACACTGGGCTGGTTTTGTCATGAGAGAAATACTGGTTTATGCTCCATATTTATAGTTCTTTCTTCAAAGCAGAGTCTGTGGGACAAAGGTCAAATGGAACTCCCTCCTCAGTCAGAAGGGCTACCACTCTGGTCTGAAGTTTAGAGATATGAGAGGTAAAGAAAACTCCTTTTTCTTTCTACCCTGCAGCAGCTCTGAAGAAAAAGCTGGTTTCACAGCAATTTATTTTCCCTATCTGTGAAGCAAGAATACACTCAGTAATATCTGAAAAGGGCCCTGACACCAAGTACAAGTCTTATTACTGTAATTTTTTTCTTGTTTTCAACCACAAAGAACATTGTTCTGCTTTATCTCTCTTCATCTTTTCTGCACTAATATTTATCACAGGGGAAAATCCGTATGACTGGAAGCCTCTACTAGAAACTACATCTGGAAGGAACCACAACATGACATATGAGAAGACAAGTACTTTTGCTAAGTCAGTAGGGAGAGATGAAGTGGTTTTCCCCTGTTCTGGTAATATTTTAAGCAGTAGGAGGTAGTTCACTTCAAACTGGAATAAAAAGAAGTCAAGATTTTTTAAAAATAGCAACAATGCACACCAACAATAATCAACAGTGCTTTCTGCCCAGTGCCTTCACAAAATACCTTGACATCAGAACCTACTACGGGTCAATAAGAAGGACAAATAAAGAACTGCAATTTTGTACCTAAATATAAGCATTTCTAGAGAAAGCACAAAACCTGAAACTACACTTTTTTTTTTTCAAGGCTTATAGCTATAATTTGCAATGACAGAACAGGACTTCAGAGTGAGAATGCTACCAAGAAGTCATGGATATGGCGTTTATCTTGCACATTAATGACCTGGCTCCCCCTCGCTGGCCCCACCCCCTTACAAATGGCCTAATTACCTTCTGTTGTGCCACGGTGCTTTGGGGTTTCAGTTCAATTCCATCTGGTACCCTTGTCCTTGAGAAATCTGCAATTGTGCCGCTTAGCAGTTGCCTGGTAACAAACTCCAATTAATGAACAGAACTACTTCAGGGGAAAAAAAGAAGGAAAGAAAAAAAGGAAAAAACTACACATATCCATGTTCAAAAGTGAACATAATTAACATTCAGTAGTTACAGTCAAAGGTTCTTGTACAAAAGCAAGCTGTTTAGTCTGTGGATCTGCCTGAATGGACTTGTGCCTGAGGACCACTCACACACAGCAGGAAGCTCTCCCCACCTCGACAGAGAACATCCCTTTATCTCCCTGCATTTCATCCATCATCTTTCAGACACTGCATAGCTCAGGCAAGTCTTCAAGCTGTCATTTGAGAAGCGCCCACTTCAAAACTTCTATCTCCTGTCACACATTGCCCTGTGGGGTGTAATTACGAGCCACCCTGCTCTCCAGAGAGAGCACCAGCTGCTCTGCAATGTGCTGCTGTCAGGGACCTCTCTGCCAGTGCCTACTGGGACAGGCTACACAGGAATTTCATCCTGTGAATTAGTCCCTGAAACATGGACACCCTCACCTTAAAAGGAAACATAGAAAATGTTGCCCAGTGCACAGAGACAGAAGAAAGCAAGAGCTGCTGGACGGGCTGGGGCCAAGAGCCCTCCTAGCCCAGCATCCTGTCCTCAACAGTGACCAAAAGCTGATACCAAAAGCAAGGGTGGGAACAAGGCAAGTGTCAGTTGTGAATTCCCAGCACATCACTGCTTCCTGCACTGGCTGAGGTATCTTTGCATTTTAAACTTTTTCACCCAAGTGGAACTGTTTCAAACATATCTTGGCCCCATTTCTGTACACTTCCACCTCAAATGATTTATTTATCCCAATTATTTATACTCATATCTTTATTACTACAATCCATTTAAGCCTATTGCATTTTTGCCTCCTTTCCAGTAATTATAAAACTGGCTGGATTCAGGATGCTGGTGTGAAGGGCTCTACAGTGCTATGTGCCAACTGGCAGCAGACTGTAATGTATTTTTTTCTTTTAAACGATGCCCCATGCGATAGCAAAGAAGGTTTGGTGAGAGACCTACTGAATTAAGATGGGTGCATAGGAGTAGAAGTTTTTGTGGCACTTTTTGTTGTTTATTTTTTGGTTTTGGATTGTCCCCCCACTCTATGTGAGCAGGTAAATGTTTGCATACTAAACTTAGAAGGAATGACAAGAGTAGGATCAATGGTGAATGCCAGGACCTGTTCTTATCAGGGAAGCAAACAGCAGCTGATCTTAAATAATGTCAACCTCCCACTTAGGTGAGGGAGAAAGTAATTCCTAGCCAAGCACACACCTGCATCTACCTTGTCCAAATGCTGGTAGGAAACAGCATTTAAAGAGCAAAGAGAGGAAACTGAACTATACTAATAAGTCCCAGGATACTCAGTGTTTTCAGGGCATTGTGAATACTGCAGGCACTGAAAGAGGAAGCACTCTCAGTAAAGTAGGAGAAATTAACGTCAATGATGTTAACTAGATGTGCTAAACAAGGAGGTAAGACACTGGATCATATACACTGACACTCTTTTCTTACAAGAAAAAAATGGAATGTGTGAGGAAGAATTCTGGCTCATCTCACTGTAAAGAAAAAACAAGACCAGAAGTTGCTTTACTGGCAAAAGACAGCAGCCCTCAGTCCAGCATCCTCAGAAATGAGCCTTCTCAGAATGGTTAACAGGATTCATCCAAGAACATAGGAAGCTCCTTCTCTTGCATATGCCCCAAGTGTAGTCCTACTGGGCACGTCCAGGAAAGTGGGAGTGTGGACATCAAGTGCTGTTCCACAGCCCAGGCAAGAACAGGAAAACACACATTAGTTTCAGTAGCCCACTAAAATGTGGCCCAAGGTGCTTCAGCCAGAGCCCCCACAGAAACACTCCAGAGTGCAAGGGGCTTCAGATCCTACAATCACATGCTTTAGAGAGCAAAATACCCCCAAACCCTTCACTTTATCCAGAATATGCAAAGTTTCAACACTTTTTTCCAACAAAGGCTGCTCCTTTCACTCTGACCACTATCCTTTTTGCTATTTACTTGGCAGCAATCAGGATATACTTCCTGAAGTATCTTTTAATATAAATGATATTCAGCCAAGGTGAAGGGACTTTGTTAATAGCAAGATTACACTTCTGATTTTACAGAGGCTCTTGAGGTGGCTGTGTGCACAGGAAGGTAAATGTGATAGGGAGCATCCTGCTAACTGCACCTCTCCAGAGGATGGGTGGATCTCACACACAGAGGAGATGCAAATAACACATGCAGAGTTGCAAAGGCAGTGATACCACTCCTTCAAATCATTACAGCATGCAAAGATCACAGCAATCTAACACTTACACAGCAAAGTCATTGCTACAGGGCAAATCCATATTTTTATGCAGAGTCTTTCTGAGGTCTAGGATGAATTCTACGACCTAGAGTGAATAAAACTTTTTACAGATCAGAGTAAGGTGGTTTGGAAGAGGATCAGTAGGAAAATAAAGGCATTACAGCAAAAGTTAGCTCTTTCAGGTACACTGAATAAGCTACAAGATAACATTCTTTCTCCTCATCTCAGCTTTGAAAATGAACTTCAGAAATGCAAATCAGGAGTATATGCAGGCACAAAAATTCTACCTCTTTAGAGCAGCACAGGGGAAAGGACTGGTACCAGCCCAACACAATAACCTGCCAACAATGCTCCAAATCTGGGCATCTCTGCCTGACGCCTGACAAAACTGCACGCGTATTTCTGTCAGAAGAGCAAGAACCCCATCCCAGAGAGCTCTGTGGCCCTGAGATGCACTTCAAAGCAAATCCTAGAACTTGAATTAAACTGAAGTCTCTTTGCAAGAAAATCAGAAGTTTCATTCATCAATACTAAAAAATGTTTCTGTTCGCTGTTCCTAACAGCAGGGCTGGCCAAGTGACCCCCTGACTCCCCTCTCTTGGAGTAGCAAGCTATTCTTGTTCCACTATTTCTCCACTATTTCAGGAGAATACACATTTTGCATGACAGGTAGAACACCACAAGACGTCAGTCACAAAACCAACAAGATAAACTGGAGAGCTGGAGAGACACAGTTCAGGTGGGATCATCATTTCCAGCTGATGCTTGGGACCTAAGTTCTAGACAGCTGGAAATCATAGCAATTGTGCAAAATGTCAGTATTAAAAATAAAACACATTTTACAAAACTATTCCCCCTTTTTATAAACAGCCCTGGTGAAGCAATCAGCTTTTCAGTGGTAATTATTTCTCCCAGAGTGAAAAGACTATGTGAATTCAAGGGCCATGTTTGCCTGGTTTTCTCCACTGTAACCTGTATTTGGCATGAAGGCACACAGTTTTTACAGTTTTCTTTCCCTATCCTTTTTTCTTGTGAAAATTCCATGTAAATGTAGATCAACGTGAAGTAATCCCTATAAAAGCACTACTCAGTATATCCAGTTAAAACAAGACATTTCCTCATTGTCCTGGGGCAGCAAGTCATCAAAGTGCATTATTACGCTGTGCACATCTGATGGAGCAAACATTTACCCCTAGGAGTTCACTAAAATGCAATTAAATTGCTTAATTACAACTGACACAAATGAGTGATAGTGACTTCAAAGGAGTGGGAGTATTTATGCATGCCAGCTTTTTCTAGGTATTTAGAAGTGTGTAACAAGAAGAAAAGAATATTAATAATAATAATAATAACAGTAATAATAAAACAAACCTTGTGTGGTTTGTGTCATCTTCATCACTGCTGCTGCTGCTGCTGCTGCTGCCTTCCTCACTTGAGGAGGAATAGTCTGTTGCTTTTGACAAGGAGTTGGCACTGTCCTTCACCTTGGCAAAGGAGCCTGGACTCTGAGCAAAGAAAACTCAGTTGTAGAACTCATTGCTAAACAGCATGTGCCAAATTTTACTGTCCCAGCATATACAGTTATGGTCACTTCCACACCAAAAAACGTTTTACTAGGAAGCTGATGCTTCTGTTGTTCCATCACAGGTGGGTATCTCACACAGGAAAGTGACCTGAGCCAAAACTGGATACTCTGCTGAGGGCCTGAGCTGGACACAAGTCAGACGTGGACTGAGAGCAGCGAGCTTGAGCCAGCCCCACACACCCATCAGGCCGACTCATGAGTGACAGCAAACTCACGCAGCAAAACAGAGCTGTCTGCACAGATGGACCCTCGGTGAAAACAATGGACAAACCAAAAACATCAGTGGATTTAAAAGAACCTACTGCAATCTGGCCTGGATGAGAAACTTTTTCAGGCTTCTGATGCAGCTGCATGTGGTTCTGGGACAAAACATTCTCTGCCTTGGCCAGTCCTGGATTCCCTGGGGGTAAAAAAACCCAAAAGTGTCTTTTTTTAAGTGTACATGCAGCGGCTGAGAGAGCAAGACAAGCACACAAAGCTACGACCCAAAGCAGATACCAGTCTCTGCTGACAAACTTCTCTTTTCTCTTCGTTGCAAAGGAAAATCTCATTCTTTGTTTCCCAGAGGTTCTGGATGCTGCAATATTATGTACATAAATTGTTACTGGTGCAGTTTAATGCTGCAAGAGTAAGACAAGCAACATACTCCCACTGCACATCAGCCACAGTTCCATGGAAAGGGAGCGAAGGAAAAAGGTGAGTGCATCCTAATCCCTTCCTCTGATCCTCTTCTTGAGGAGATAGCTCATCACATCAGCAACTGCTGGTCATACTCCAGCACCACAGGGCCACACAGCTGTACTCCTGTGACTGCAGACAGGGGGGTCAGGAAGAGAGTTCAGGAGCTCCTGCACACCTCTGGGAGCAAACAGAGGTGCTGCCAAGATTTGGCCCTCATAAAACTGTTACACAAAAACAGTTCAAAAAGTCTGATTATCCAAACCCAACTGGGCTGAGGGCAAACAGCTGTGCTAAACTGCAAATCCTCCTGTTAAATGTGGGGCCCCCCCCATCGCCTGCAAGCACTGGAAAAAACAAAACAAGCCTTGAAGGGATGCTCTGCACATAATACCTGATACAGGGGAAGGCAGGAAAAGCCACTGTACCCTTGCCCTGTCCTGGGACACACTGGCCAGCTCAACACCTGCCTTTTCCAGCAGTTTTTCCTATGACTACCCCACTGCTACCAACAGGTCCATTCAGGTTAAGGGGGAAGAACTGAAGCTCACACAAATTAGGATTCATATTTGGTAATTTAGATAGTTTTGCCACAATGGTTTCATGTCTTCATCCATTTTCCAAAGCTTTCAAATCTTAGAATTCCTTACTGGTCAATAAGCACCTAAGCAACTCAGCAGAACTATTAGCTTTAAAGTATTTACAGCCCTTTCCCATCCAATTCATTTTCCCTGTGGGTTTGGGAAAGCAACAAATTCTATCTGAAATGCCATATGCCAGAACTAGCTGTAATTTAATGACACTTAAGAACTCAAGGAGACAGCTTAAACCACAAGGGAGGTTTTCTATTCTTTCCATTGCTGGTGAGATTTTTGTTTCCCCATGCCAAAATAGCACAGGAGTTACACATCACATGGACTTTGCAAAATTCAGCTGGGTTGTTGTATGTTGTTCAATTCTGTTATTCAAACACAAAATGACATAAGAGCAAAAAGAAACAAAACCCAAGCAATTTAAAGTGTGCTTTGGATTTCTCTTGAAGAAAAGCTTCCTATTCTGTGTAGCTAGTGAAAGCAAAACTGCCTTGTGTAAGCGTAATAAATAAGCAATTTGTTCCTCATTCATCAAGGGCTTTTAAATTAACAATGTAAACCTCAATAAAAAATAAATGACCTCGTAAGCTCACTGGGGTGGTTTCAGACTATTTTTGCATACACCCTGCTTCAACTTGGGCATCTGCAATTCCCCATGATCCCAGTCTTTAGTGGCCAACGTGGATGCTAGGCCTTGTGACACACCACACCTTTGCAAAGGGCTACACAAGAAACTGCCCTGCAGCTGACCCACAGGAAACACCTGTAGGAATAGCAAGAGAAGAAAAAAGCTGTCCACTTTTCCAGTCCCCATCTGCCAGAACCTCAGGAACCAGAATCTGTACTGCAAATAACTTCACAACCACAAGCAAGCTGCTGCATTCCTACACCACTACCAGTGACAGCAAAGGAGCTTACTAAGCTCTACTTTGCCCAAATCAGATGGTTTTCTCTTCCTTTTGACTTCTTTTGCCCTTTTTTTCCCCAATTCCACTATTTTTCTGCACATAAAAGAATACTGGAGGAATATTTCATAAGATGCTGTAGAGACAGACTTACACTTCCTTTTGCCAGTACATTATTAGAGTGTAGACATATTAGTGTACATCAACTACTCAACTGTATCATCTTATCACTGGGCAGTGTGAAGAGTAGAACTTGCCAATGGGTGAACATCAGTACTGAATTACATCTTTGTGTCTGGAATGTTGGCTCTGCTGAGTTTCAACTGTGTTACTAACTACAACAGAATTTTTTTTTTTCAATTCTTAATTGAGGCAATTAAATTTTTCCCTATGAAAATACATTCATAGTCACTTTTCTGACTCAAAAGAGGAAGTGCTTATATTTTAGGAACATGGAACCATAACACCCAGAGGGCTTTCAAAAGCCTCTCACCAGAGGACATCATTAAAAGGACATATCCTATTTGCAATGCAGAACTTGACATCCTGCAGAAGACCATTTCATGTGACAGGAGTTTAGTACATTTGACTGATGGATCTTTGACTTAGGAATCACCTGAGGTTGACCAGCTGCTCTGATGAGATCCCATCTCCCACTGCTTGGTGCCAGGAGTGCTGCTGCTACTGTTTAGCTTCAGAGCATGTTCCCTGGAGAATGACTGATGAGTATTACTAAACAGAAGGACAAAAAGCAGATCAGACTCATGTGCAGGAACAGAGACTGGAACAGAGCTCCTGGGCCACCACATTGAGCTTCCTGCTGTTACAGTACAAGATCATACTCTGGATAACGAAAAATTTATCTTCATTGCTGCTCCAAGCAGGGCCACCCAGGAGTGAGAGAAGATGATGGAGGGGACAGTTTCCTCTGGGCAGTCATTCTGGGACATTACAGAGATTCCCAAGTCATTACAGAATATCCTTCTATATTACATCTCCTTTGGACTCTTCAGACCTGTGTCTGTCCTGATTCCAATATCTCATGGCTTTTACAACTCAAGAGAACTGCTCCACTACCTTCCTAGAAGATACATCAGCAGTCACCTATCAATGCAGAAAGGAATGCATTGAACAGCAAAATAAGTTGCTAAGCCAGTGGCTCAAACAGAAACCCAGTCTCAGAAGCCACTCGTAATACTGACAATTACACGTTTCTTTTCTGCTTCACCTCCTCTAATTCCCAAGTGGAGAGCATTTAGGGCTTGATTTCACTTGAAAATTATTTCAGACTATGTTTCTGACTCTGGCTCATCAGAAATACTGCACATCACTTTGTTACTTCAGGTAAATCTACTTCACTTTCCAGCCTCTCCAACCCATTCTGTTCCCTGATTAGACATCCAGTGGGGACTGCCCTTTACTACTAAGTTCTAGACATCCTTGTTCTTTTCTCCTGGGATATGAAAAAAGTACACTAGCCTTAAGGGCAGACTGCCAAAATTGTCAAGATACATCTACAGGCTGCCTGTTCAAGCTACTAGCAGGCAAAACAAGCACCATAAGCTGTAATTAAAAGTGCCTGTACAAGGACTTGAGGCCAGACCCCTCTCACCAAAGCATCCAGACACCTGACTTTCCTTTGAAACCAGTGCCACTGGCACTGAGGTAGAGCATCTGCCAGATGCTTTCGTTTTCATATTGCCAATAAAACAGAATAAAACAATTAGTTTAAGCATAAAACACAGTATAAGCACAGTGTACGTATGTAAAGTATACAGTGTAAGTTTAGTTTTAGTACAAGCATAAAACACTTTAGAGCTTACCTTGAAAGGCATCTCTGATAGCCAGGCTGATCCCTGCTGTAAAATTTAGAGGTTGTCCTTTCTGGAACCTTAAGGATTTAATCAAACATTTTAAGGTTGCTATTGATATTCTAGATTCAGTCAATAAACGTAATGCTTATCCTGTATCAACGAAAAAATAAGACTAACCAACAGAAATGAACAACGGTTCAGTGGGACCTGATACCTGGAGAGATATTCCATGATATCAGCACTGGAAGCTGCAAGCCAGAAGCAGGTGCTTCCTGTTTGCTCCAAGTCTGTGCAGTCTACCAGGGTGCAAACAGAAAGAGGTTTGCACCTTTGAGCCACCATCACTCTTGGTCCATATTTAAAGCAGACAGTGAAAGGCACCTGCAGTCACTGAATGCAGCTTTCCAAGGGTGGTGGATTACCTTATGTTGCTACCATGGTATCCTGGTTTGAAAGACAGGTGTCTGCCAAGGAAGGCAGGAGCCTCCCTTGGAATGGAAAATGCAACCCTCTTCCCTCCGAATTATTGTAATTTTGACATTAAGGGTCTTTCAGGCAAAGATATGGGAAAACGAATAACAGTTCTTTACTAGTGTATATATGTATAACAATGCAAACAAGCAGCACCAGCGGCAGCAGCAGCGAGCAGCAGCAGGAACCCAGTGCGAGCCTCTCTCGGCTCTCGGGCCCCTTCCCCTCCGGTGCAGTTCCGGGCACGGCCGGCAGGGGGCGCTGGTGGCTCCCGGCCGGGCAGGGCGGGGGCGATGGTTCCCCCGCGCCTGCAGGGGGCGCTGTGGCGCGAGCTCCGCCCTCACGCGGCAATGGCGGCTTGGCCGGGCCGGCGGGAGGGAAAGGCTTCACAAACCCCCTGGGGCAGCTGATCCCGGTGCCCCAGCAGGACCCTTGGGAGCAGCAGGCTGGAACAGCAGGAATGAGCACAAAATCCCGGGTAAGATGAGATGTATCAAACTCCACAGCTGCAGCGGAACCCCAGGACATGTCGGCAGGCAGAGGGAGAGGAGCTACAGCGCAGCGAAGGCTCGGGGCAGTGGCAGAGGAACAGCGGGGGCAGAGCAGCCACGGCCCGCCTCCCAACAGGGCAGGGAAAGGGGGGCTCGGGATCCTGGGGTTTTTCCCCTGAGACACTGGAGCAGATGGTGAAAAAGGTCCCTCTTTTAGTGAGGTAGGGTGTTAAATAGGGTCCCAGTGCAGCAGCTGCTCAAGCGAGCAAGTTCCACTCATGGTAGAAGGAAGGCAGCAGAAGGCAGAAGCCCACAACAGTGACGAATTCCCTCTACCACAAGAGCAGCTTCTCTGCCCTCTGAATGCCAGTAGAACAAGAGCGCTAGGGGCTGTACCCAGCCCCTTTTCCCTGTTCAAATCTCATGGCATTTCTGCCCTACAGGAGAAAACCCCAGGTAAAAGAGGGTAGCCAGCTCCTTCCTCTGTGGCCAGGTCCTTTTCTCTAAGTTTCCAGTAATTTGTCTCTTAGCAACAAATATGGGGAAAAATTCATTAAGAGAAAAAAAGAAAAACAAAAGGGGAGCTCCTAAAACCCCAACACACAAACTGGGGAATGTGACCCACACACCCCCCAACTGCAAAGGAATACAATAAATAGACACATAGGCATATGCATTCCTGCTCAAATAGTCTTGGACTTGTTCTTAGAAATTCTGTTAGAAAGAGAAATACACCATCACCTCAATTACACAAACTAACAAGCTTTTCTGCAACAAGACAGATTTTTCACCAAACGGGCTGCTACAAATACCTGGTCTAATGAAAGAGGAGTCTGCAATCACAGATCCTGCAGATATTATATGTGTGCAGATATTATACACATACACAGAAACCCAGACCACCAACCTGCCTGTAAATTCGCATCATTTTTTTCTAGACTAACGTGACCCGGTTCATGTACAAGCAACGAGATTTTTAGAGTTTCGCAAGGTGCAGAGGATGGATACTACACAGAGCAGTGCAGCCAACCCCCAAGAGTGCCAAACACCCGGAGTTTCACCCACCTTTGGGGGCTGCTCTCCGCTGTGGCTCACGTTCCAGAACACGTCATCCTGCCCGGGGCTGAGCGGTGCTGTCACCATGTCTGACAGGGAGCTGCTGTGGTACACATCCTTACTAGCCCGGAAATTCTCACACTTGAAACAAACAAAACACATGTTGAATTGCACTTCACTGCCTGCGTAACAGGTCACACTCTCAACAGAGATGGTTCTGCTTGGGTGTAATGGGTTGGAGCTGACGTGTGTTTCGGCCAAATGCGCTTTTCTGAATTTGCCTGTTTAAGCCTTGTGGAAGTGCGGGAAGGTCCGGGGGTTTGTCCCAGCTCTCCTGCGGCAAGGAGGGGAAAATGGGCCCTGGGCTGGGCCTCCCCTCCCCCGGTGCTGGGGCATGAGCCCCGGAGATGCTGCGGGAGAACCATCCCAAAACCGTGAGCAGCTGAGAAACAACCATGAGCTGTAGCACAGCCGAGACCACGCGGCGCCGCTTCTGGACACTGGGGGGCTTCCCTTCCGCCCCCCAAACCACGCGGCCCGCACAGACCTGGCGAGAGCCCTCTGCAGCCAGCACAGTTTATACCAGACTGAAGAAGACACCATGCAGCCCACAGCATAAAGGGAAAGAGGCTTTTCTCCAACACAAGCCTGAGAAGAAGCAACTTTGCAACATGGAGGTGTCAAGGTCAGAGAGAAAGAGAAAGTAAGTTATGTGAGATGGAGCTCAAGATAGCGACAGGAGAAAGGAGGGCGGTGCCACATCTTTCATGCGCAGCTTAAAAATAATTTTTTGCAGGCTGTGGTAAAGCTGTAATATCACAAACTGTTTTTTCTCTTTAATCCACTTAAAGACATGGGAGGATAAGAATTTGTGTGCCGCCTGCAGGAAAAGAAAAGGTGGCCATGCCAGGTCACCCAGGAGCTGTGAGAGACTGTAAGAGGCTTTCAGAGATTTTGTGAAGAAGGGAGCCGCTGCTTTCAGGCTGGAATAGTTTATCCTTAAACGGGAGATACCCCATGTGTGGCCCATGAATG